>CM076582.1:1260451310-1260699111 GCA_034641835.2 Pinus albicaulis | reverse complement strand
GATAGGATCTCATCCGTGTTTTCCAGAAGATTAAATTGCTTCCATTAAAGAGCGGAGGCTTGATAGATGTTGTTCCATCTTGATTGCTCATCTTGCTTGATCTTCCTTCTAGCGGCTAAGCTTTTTCAGAAGGACCTGGCTCTGATACCAATTGTTGGGAAAAATACTGAGAGGGGGGGTGAATCAGTATTTTGAGCTAACTGATAAACTTTTTACTTTTCTTTTCTCAAAACCCATACGCTACTTTACAGAACAAAACTAGCATATATACGCGGATATCCTTAAGGAAACTCGCGTATGCTCAGAGCTCTTATTATGTATTTGATTCTTAAATCATTGCATCATTTATTCATCAGATGTTAAGCAGTAAGCATGTGCAGTAAAAACAGAATAAACCATCACACATAAGCAACACACTTGAACACCAGGATTTAAGGTGGAAACCCAAGTCGGGAGAAAACTACCGCTGTCGTCATCTCAGCCTTCAATATTTATTATAAAGAAAACTTCTTACAAACATGTACTGGCGCAGACTCATACCAGCACGTAGGCACCCACCTGCAGAAGGCTACATCCATCTCTCGTTTACCAGCTTCTCCTGGAAGGGAGCTACAACCCCTTGCTCTCGTTTACCAGCCTCTCCTGGAAGGGAGCTACAACCCCCTGCTCTCATTTACCAGCTACCACTGGAAGGGAGATACTACCCCCTCACTGAAGGCTTCAACCCTGAGCACCACTGCAGACCACGTTTCATCAATTTTCAAACTGGATCAAACAGCTTCAACTCAACTCTTCACTTATCAACAAATATACTTCGCCCAATGCTTCAAACAGAACAGTGAAACCACTGTAACCAGAATATCAGAGATAACCCAGACTTCAGAATAGATATGCAGAAACACATTCAACCTTGAGCAATCATTAGTTTAGATACCATACGTGCTTTTATTTGATCAAACCTGCATATACACGCGCTTTTCATGAAACGAACCCGCGTATACATCTGTGCATTTTTCAGAAAACCCTAACTACCCATACGCGCTTTTATTGAATCATATCCGCGTATACACGCACTTTTCATGAAACGAACCTGCGTATAGATCTATAAAAGATAAACTTTGCAGAACAGATCAGATCTATAAACTTACCTAGAATTCTTCAATTTCTTCAACAGATTTGCGCCAGGTCTTCATCACTTCTTTTCAGATCATCCTAGAGATTCATCATTTCTAGATCTAGAGATCTTGAACCTTCATCATATTCATAGGTGCATCATAAATTCAGATCTACCAATTAAGAACAGAGTTCAACCATGCAGATATACTTCAGAGTGAAATATTCATTAAAGCCCAGACACTTGCACACCTTGCACTATTATTCTTTACTCCTTATATAGGTTTAGCCTTTATCAATACCATGAACCAAAACCACACCACTTCCGATGGTATTCCTGGACAGGATCAAATAGATAATCCAGCGCTCAATCCAATGGGTCAATACCATGGTAAATTCCCCTGGTTATATAAATTTAGAGCGCAATAGGGCATACGCGACTTGGCACGTACTTTTCCGCGTGCATACGCTACTTATCCTTAACAAACCCGCGTATGCTTTGTGACATGTCTTATTTATCATTTCTTTGGCACTTTCTGGAATTCCTTTCTTCTGTTATTTCTGAGCTAATCTATAGATACATCATCCTTCCTTTTAACACATAGATACATCATCAACAACTCATCAAGTCAGTTTTCATCAAGGACAACTTCATCAGGCAGGTTCCATCAAAGTCAACACATTGTATCACATTGCCAACAATCCCCCCCTTAACTCATCAAGTAGGTTTCCATCAAGGACAACTTCATCAAGTAGGTTGTCATCAACTTTATCAAGTAGGTTGCCATCAAGGACAACACTTTGCATCATATTGCTAACAATCTTATTTCATCAAGTAGGTTGCCACTTCATCAAGTAGGTTGCCATCAAGGACAACACATGCCAACACCTAACAACAGCCTTTTCCGGTACAAGTACCCAAGCTTCGCAAGGGTACCCTCCAGAAGTATTGATGTAAGTGATGCAACATCTACCTCAGGTACCACGGGTATTCCCCCCCCCCCTCGCAGTCACCTGTGTGATCCCTAGGATAGGAAACTATGGGCACCAATCCGTAATGGCAGCCGAGCGGAATGGTCTTAGGTCAATATTCATCAAACATGAGAGAGGGTATCTCTCTTCTCTTCCTGCACTATCCCTCGTGCTTGACTCTCTGGAGGAGAGCTTTCTAGGTCCACTTAAGGGTGTTGGATTTTGCTCGTTAATAAACTTCTATGTTTAACAGTTTGAGTGGCCTTGGAGAGTTAACTCTCCACTCACCTAATCCAAGGCCCTACAACCTAGCTAGTTGGTGTATGATTAATGATAATAATACAAAAACTACTAGTTTCTTTTAATTATATCGCTTATTTTAGATTGGCTGTTGTTTAAGTCAAGGGTGCATGGAAGTGAAATTGATGGTGTTATTATGACACAGAAGAAACCAATGAAAACCAAACTACATGCAAATGCAATGATTTCCTTTCGATGAGGAGTGATTTCTACATAGGTTCTATGAAACTAATAAACAAAACTTTGTTTTATTTTCAGATACTCATACTTCACACAATTCAGAAAATTATGAAAAAGACTAAAAATGCTCAAATTTACTTAATGCAAACTACCAATGAAATTCAAATCTTAATATGCTACCTCTAAAGAAGAAAAAATAAGTCTCTAGAAAAACAAAGGTTTAATCACTTTTTGACAGACAACAAAGCTAGTTCCAAATCAAAACTGCTATGTATAAAAACGCCAAAATGCACTTGACATAAAAGAGAGAAATCAAGAGCAGAATTCCTTCCAAATCAAGTCAAGAACCAAAGAATAGAAACTGAACCAAAAGCTTCAAAAGATGAAAAGAATCTGTAAACAAAACTGAAAGAAAAAAGAAACGGAAAACACAAAATGTTTTTGGGCTTTTCGACTTATAAAAGAAAGAAAAGAGATTTCAAGAAGACAAATAAAAACTATCCAAGAACTGAATCAAGAATTCCAATCCAAGGCTTCAAAGTACTGAAGCCAACCATGCTACTTTCGTCGCGGGACTTATACGAGCAAAAAGTGTAGTGTACCTAGAGGGGATAATATAGGGTACAAAGGGAGGTACCCAAGGGAATAATATGATGTAATAATATAAGAATGATAAATAAATGGGCCATAGTTAATAAATAAAGTGGTTAACCCACATTATGTAAGGGACCACATGTAGCTAGGGAATAAAGTGATATGCCCATTATATTGGATGTATGGTATTGAGAGACCCATGGTAACTACCCATGGTATTGCATGTATGAAACCTATATAGAGGCTAGAGACTCTCCATTGAGAAATGTCAAGGATTATTGTATTGGCAAGCATATGGCTTGTGGAGTGATCTCCTTCCTTAAGGAGTGAATGTATGGTGTTGACCTACCTTAAGGGTTTTGATATTATTGAAGATCTAAAGTTTTATCTTCTATGGTGTTATTTATTGGGCATATTTTCTATTTCTATACATTTTCTTGTCAGATCTACTACAAGTGGTATCAGAGCACTTTTTTGGGCAGAGTTTGGAGATTTGTTTTTTCATTTTTTTTGCAGGAAATTTTTGGGCAGCGAGTTTGTAGAGAAGATATGGAAAATTTGGCAAAATTTTTTCAGAAATAAATATCAGATCTGGATTCCTTACGGAAAAATACCCAATTTCAAAAAAAAAATCAGTCGAATCAGAGTCCGGATGAGGGTGATATCGCTGATTTAAATTCAGTTGTGTTGCAGAAATGTTTCTGACGACAATTTGTGTACGGCGGATATCCTGAAATTTTTAGTAGATTCTGGTGCACAATCTCAAACAAAAAATTACAGATCTGAGCTCCCCTTGAAAAATCACCCGATTTCAAAAAAACAATCGGTCAAATTGGAGTCCAGATGAGGAAGTTATCATTGATTTAAAATCAGCCATTTTTTCAGAAATTTTGTGACGCCGGGGCAGTTGCAGAGAAAATCTGTGTTTCCAGAGCGCCTAGATCGGGATTTTAGCCATATGGTTAGATGGAGAATGGATATTCAATTTTTGAAAATAAGTTATATTAATGATTCTAAGTTATATTGACCGAGTAATGTCCATTTTAATTTTTTTCCAAAGTAAGTGATTTTGCACCTTATTCCCACCCAGCGGTCCTAGCTGGCTAGCTAACTAATCTCTGTGCCTTTCTCCACTACTCGCTAAGGATTACTCGTCCTTGTCCTTACAGGGTTAGCAATCATCCTTCAATATATCTCATTTCACCCGCTTGCATACTTCCCTCCTCTTTCCATCCTTAGGCTCTAAATCCTTCATCTATGGGTACGCTGGTAGGCGGGATCGTCTCCAATCATTCGGTGGGTCTCCTTCCTACTGGCTGTCCTAGAGGGGATAATATAGGGTATAGAGGGAGGTACCCAAGGGAATAATATGATGTAATAATATAATAATGATAAATAAATGGGCCATAGTTAATAAATAAAGTGGTTAACCCACATTATGTAAGGGACCACATGTAGCTAGGGAATAAAGTGATAGCACCTACATTCATGTATTGGATGTATGGGCATATCACTTTATTCCCTAGCTACATGTGGTCCCTTACATAATGTGGGTTAACCACTTTATTTATTAACTATGGCCCATTTATTTATCATTCTTATATTATTACATAATATTATTCCCTTGGGTACCTCCCTCTGTACCCTATATTATCCCCTCTAGGTACACTACAAAAAGAAGCAAGAAACTCAATCAATCAACTCAGTATAATAGCATAATTTTGCAATGAACAACAACTCCAAAAAATCAAAAAGAGATCTTTCAAAATTCGCAACAAGACAAGTCTACAAAATCAAGAAAACCAAACTAGACCAAGAAGGAAAAAATCAAATGCGAAGCAATGCATAAGGCCAAGAAGAGAAAACAAGTAAAATCTTGCTTTTCTGAATGTTCAAGACAACCACAAATCTTTAGGGAAAAATCTTGGTGCTCAAGCCGCAATTTCAAACACACAAAACAAGGATTTCACCAAATGGGTAGGTTTTCATATAAGAAAGAGAGAAACAGATACAAAATCACTTTGAACACAGTCCATAGGCCTTCAAGATACTACATAAATAACTCAACACAGACAAACAAGACCACAAGAGCTAGAAATTAAAAATTTCAAATTTTCCCAGGCATACGCACTTTTTTAGTGATAAATAAGCATGCATACGCGACTGTAACGAAGGAAACTCATGTATACACAGGTACCTTTGCAAAAAACATCATGTATACATGATTGTGCAAAGAAAAACTGTGTATGGAAATAAAGATAACAAAAAAACAAAAAATCAAGCTTGATCATGAGACCAGGTCTTCTGTTTGACTGAAAAGAGACTTGCTAGACTGTAAAAAGTGATGGAAACTGTTGGGAACCTACAAGACAGATGAAACAACCCAAACAGGAAATCACAAGAATGTGTTCCCCAGCGAAGTCGCCATTTCTGTTTAGGGAACCTACAAGACAAATGAAACAACCCAAATGGGAAATCACAAGAATGTGATCCCCAGTGGAGTCGCCATTTCTTTTTCGGGAAATAATACCCTAAAGGTGTTGGGTTGACAACCTTCACAGATCAGGGGCATTCCATTCAAGAAGGACTCACTTAACCAAATTTTATGCTGAAAAGTAGATACTACTGGTTGCAGAACTTACTCGAAAGTCCTTCAGTTGATGTAGATCCCGCGGGGTGAAAATCCCCTGCAACACTTTGTGCTCCGAAACCTATAAATCCACAAATAACGAACATGAAAACCTAGTTTTAAAACATATATATCTCATATATGTTAGTGATAACTGTGTATAATCATAAAAACAATATGAAATGTTCAATTAATGATTATTACACATGTATAAAGAATCATAAACACGTAAACATCGGGAACAAGATGGCTCTTCTGATTATGAATGACATGTACAATAATCAAAATGTGGAGAGATCACCTAAATCTTGCCATGGCCTTCAAGCATACTGTCCTCTGGATCTGTCTAGCCCTAGCCTCGCAAGAATTCTTCCAAGACATGTGCACAACAGATGTCATATAGGGTGATGAACATCTCAAGGAAACAAGGGTTTCCTGAATATACCTGGGAAGTGAAGGAGGCACGGGAATATCAGACTTGAATAGGGCTCCAACATAGTATAATATCTATATCTTTTCTCCCTCCTTTAGGCCATTCCTTTGAGGGGCTTATAAACTCCCTCAAATTAGTTTCTGCAGCTAAGAACAGTTAGGCCACAAGATGGGGTGGTTAAATTACTGCAATAACCATCAAACTCGCCTCAATAATAGGGAATATATATATATTTTTAATAATTAAAAAGGTATACACAAATCTCTATGAATGGACTCGTGTGTATACGCGGAAAAGTCTGGGCAGAGTCGCGTATGGGTTTTAAGATACTATTTTTTGAGAAAATGTTCAAGTCTGGGGGAAAGGGTGCCCAAGGCCAAAGTGTAAATCATCAAGTACATGAAGGTGATAAATGACACTATAACACTATGTTCACAAAATTATTGTTCATTTCACTTCACACATACCTTAAGGATCCATTTGACCATGCTAGATTTTCCTCGTTATCCATCTTTTTTCATTGTTGAGATATCCATGACTTTCATAGACTCCATAGCCCAATGATTTGAGGACCTCTCACTCCACCTATTCTACTTGACTATCCTACCCAACCAAACAAACAACAAACCCTACACTTAACAACTAACCTAAAATCTAACCCTAATAGCAAACAAGTACACTTCCTTTGCATATAATAGAGAGAGCCCTCTCCGAGTCTAGGAAGGCTAGGTCCTAGGACTCCAAAGACTGGTCTTATGTTACCCTGTGCATTTGGTCTACCAACATATCAAATCATGGGACCCTAACTGAGCCAACGTAGCCATGCTCGCTGTAGCCTTCCAACCACTTGTTCACTATTTTAGTTTGTCCATTAGTTTGTAGGTGATAGCTGGTACTTGGTGTCAACTTAGTACCCACTAACCGAAAAAGCTCTTGCCAAAAGTCACCCATGAAGTGGCTATCCCGATCACTGACTATGGTCTTTGGAAGACCATGGAGTCTAAACACATCCATGAAGAAAAGCTTAGCTACCTTTGAAGCAATATATCGTGGAGAAATATAAAATAAATTTGAATACTTTGTTAGTTGATCAACAACTACAAATTTACAATCCTTACCCTGAACTGTAAATAGACCGGTGATGAAATCCATGAAAATACTCTCCCATTTCCCATCCGGAATAGGGAGTGGCTACAATAATCCTACAGGATGGTTGTGCTCTCCTTTGTTCTGCTGGAAAACTATGCACTCCTTGATGTTTTGGAGTACATTCTCCTTGAGACCCTTCCATGAGAATCTCTCCCGAATAACCCAATATGTCTTGGTGAATTCTTGATGCGCTGCAAGTGGGGAATCAATTGATGCCTGCAAAATATTCTTCTTAAGCTTAGAATATCTAGCTAAGAAGACTTGATCTCGATAATAGATGGCCTCATCCATCACTTTATACCCATCATCAGTCACCAATCCATCTAGGATCTCACATGCAAAGTGGTCTTTGGAATATTCTACTAGTAAATGATCCTTCCAATCTGCATCCATGCTCATTAAGGACAGCGTTGTTGGCCTCCTACATAGAGCATCTACCACTACATTACTCTTCCCTTTGAAATATTCTATGTCAAAGTCATATGCTTGGATCTTACTCACCCATTTCTGCTGCCTCTTCTGAAGCTGCTTCTTCTTAAGAAAGAATATGAGAGTATTATGATCAATCTTCACTTGGAATATATTTCCTACCTAATATTTCCAGAACTTGGCTAAAGCATGCATAATAGTCAGCATCTCCTTATCATATATCGAGTATAATCTCTCATGTGGCAACAAATTCTAGCTTTCAAAAGCTATGGAGTGTCCCCCTTGCATCAATACTGCTCCAATTCCTTCTCCTGAAGCATCACATTCGAACACAAAGGGTTGGGTAAAATCAGGTATGACCAATACTAGGCAGCTAGTCATCACCTCCTTAAGCTTATAAAAATCTCTCTGCATTGTGGTTGTCCAACTAAAATCTCCCTTCTTGGTTAGATCTATAATTGGTGCTGCTAGTTGAGAGAACCCTTTTACAAACTTCTGGTAATAGGTACAGATGTCTACAAACCCCCGAAGTTTTGTGACATTCTTTGGTTCGGGCCAATCTCTAATAGCACGGATCTTCTCTTCATGGAATCTTACCCCATCTACTCCAATGATGTGGCCCAAGTAAAGCATCTCTGTGAGCCCAAATACACACTTACAGAGCTTAGCATAGAATTGCTGCTCCTTAAGAATGTGCAATACTGCCTCAATATGCTGTAAATTCTCCTCCCATGTGCGGCTATAAATGAGAATGTCATCAAAAAATACTAATACAAAATTCCTTAAGTGACCATGGAATATATGGCTCATGCAAGA
Organism: Pinus albicaulis; assembly: GCA_034641835.2. Lineage (NCBI taxonomy): Eukaryota > Viridiplantae > Streptophyta > Pinopsida > Pinales > Pinaceae > Pinus > Pinus albicaulis. The sequence continues at coordinate 1,260,690,496 of CM076582.1, read as the reverse complement.
TTGAAATGTTGCTGGAGCATTGGTTAGCCCAAAAGGCATTACCAAAAACTGAAATTGTCCATAGTGACATCAAAATGTTGTCTTGGGGATGTCTTGATCCCTCACCTTGATTTGATGATACCCCGATCTCAAATCAATCTTGGAAAAATACTTGGACCCTCTTAGTTGATCCATAAATTCATCGATCCTGGGAATTGGGTATCTGTTCTTCATGGTATTCTTGTTCAAGGTCCTATAATCAATGCACATTCTCAATGTGCCATCTTTCTTCTTCACCAAGACCATTGAAGAGGAAAAAGGACTGGTGCTAGGCCGAATATGTCCTAAGGCCAAAAGCTCCTGAATTTCCTTTTCAATCTCATCTCTATAGGCTTTGGGATGCCTATAAGGTGTGGTGATCACTGCTTGGATCCCTTGTTCCAACTCAATATTGTGCTCAAAACCTCGGTCAAGAGGTCTCCTAGGTGGAATATCTCCAAACACTGTATAATATCAGTCCAAAATAGATTGTACATCTGGATATACTGATGGATTCTTGCTCCTGGCTTCTGACAAACGCAGTTCTACTATCCATTCTATGTCCCCTCTACATAAATCTGCTTCCATCCTGTGGGTTGAGAGAATATGGGGTGGATAGGTGTGTATGCCTTTGATTTTCTGAAGTTTACCACTCCCATTTTCTGTCCATTCCATCTCTAAGGTTTCCCAATCAGTGGTAACCTTCCCTAAGGTGATCAACCACTGGACACCCAATATCACATTGGTGTCTAGAATATCAACCACAAAGAAGCGATCTGTCAGTGTGTAGGTTCCCATAGTAATGGTTAATTCTAGAACATATTTGGCACACTGCATGGTTCTAGCTCCTGGAACCAAAACTGAGAAACCCTCAAAGTATTCTATGTGAATGCCCCTCCTTTTCACCAATTGTGTATCAATAAAGTTATGGGTAGTTCCATTGTCTACCAATACTAATAATCTTTGGCCCATAATAGTGCCTCTAACTCTCAAGGTTAGATACTTGGGAACTCCTCTCGAAGCTACAAGAGTCCCTCCCATTGGACCAAATGCCTTCACTACATCTCCTGTGGGTGGTGCACCCTCTTCTTCTGCTACAATGTTGGTCTCCTTCCCCTCATCAGAAAATATCTCAATGCAATGTGCTTTCCCTGCAACACATTCGTGGTTTTGTACCCATGGCTCTCGACAAGTGAAACAAAGTTTTTTCTTCCTTAGATCCCTCTAATCATTATCTAGGGATGTCTTCTCCTGATTCTCCCTTGGGAAAGAGGATATATTTTGCTGGAAGGGGGCTTTGGCCTTGGGTAAAGTATGTTGTAAATCCCTATCCTTCTCCATAGCTTCTTGGAGTGTAGTTGGTCTATTGGATTTCACCAACCCATGCAATGGTTCAACCATCCCATCAATAAACATTCATGTTCTCCAGTTCATATTGAGGTCAGATACCATGAATGAAAGCTTCATAAGCTCAGAGATATAGGTTTATAAATCTCCCAATTTCTTGAGCTTGGTTAGCTCAACAAAGTGTGCCTACGGATCCCTGGGATCAAATCTCTCCACCAACCTCCTGGTGAAGTATGAATATGAAGTGATACTAGCATGCCCAAGTGTAGATAACCCAGGAAACCACCACTCATGTGCCTCACCTTCTAGGTGCAACGCTACTATTTTGATAGTCTCCACTTCAAAAAATCTGTTGAGTTGGAAATAAGTATCTGGAAAATTCTCTACCCAAGCCTTGGTTGTGCACTTGGGTGATCCATCATAAGAGGGAAAAAGGAATCTACCCAAAATGCGTTGTAGATCTATGTTCTGCATATACCCTCCCATTTTATGGTGATTGAATGATCTCCTACCATCCTTGATCTGACAAAACTCCTGAAAATTCAAATGTTCCTTGAATATTCAGGATTGAGATTCATATTCCACAACATAATCACCAAGGGCTTCTTCCCTCAAGGGCCTTCCTTCCTCACCTTCCAATGATAGGAATGTGGGCATAGTGGAGCGTTGTGAAGAAGGTTGTGCTACTATTTGCTCCCACCACAAATGTGAGGTTCCAGAGCTTTCTCCATGGTGAAACCCTTTAGGGGATTCCTTCTGTCTTTCAAATCTCATCTATTTTATATCTTTGGAAATGTCCTACATAGTATGAAGAAGAATTTTTGGAATCTCTCTCTCCTCCATGGCTATGGATGTATCGGCCCCACAATCTGAGCCAAGATTAGAGCTCCGATACCACTGTAATATTCCTATTTAGGAAAATCATCAATATAGGCACTAAAAATGCATTATTCAGAAAATTACGGTATAACAGTCAAGAACAACCCATGGATCCTGTTATCACCCTAAATTTTTTTTTTTCTAAACTCTGTAACTTTACACTGTTTTAGCCATAGTTTCAACTAGGTCTAGGGTCATTTTAGTTTTGAATAAAGGGTAGGTTGTAGATTTAGAAGTCTTAAAAGTTAGTTTTCAAGTTCAAATAAAGTCTTTCGGTCTCATCCCATGATTAAAATCTCTTATCATTCACTTAAAGATAATGTCATTAAGTTTCAAATGAAATTCATGCAATTAGCCACAAAACCGCAATTTCGTAGCGCGGTCAGTTAAAAAAATGGGTTTTGTGCTACGAAAGCGCTACTACTTTCGTAGCGCAAAGTGCGAAAAATATACTATGTGCACTACAAAAGCGCAGATTCTTAAAAGGTCATGTCAAAAAGCTAGAATTTGTTAGAAATCTGTTAGGTAATGATAGGGTAACATCATGGTGAGTCAGTTAGAGGTCATATTCGAAGTACTTAACCATCCATATCCATCATTACGATAGCAGGGGTTTCATATTGTAAAATGGGATTTCAAATTCGAAAAATTTTATCTGTTTTAGTCATTCCAGTCTTCATTTGCCCATACTAAATTGTGAAACATATCTGTTTCGAGCTCAAGCTTGTGGTTTTTCTATACCAAGGCTATTTTCAAATCAAATCAAGAGAGGATGTTTGCAATAGAGGTTTTTTTATAATTCTGAAGAAAGACAACAGATTTTTTTTTGAAACAAGCATGGCTGAAGAGAAAAAGAACCACAGAGGGGGACATTGCCTGAGATTTGAACCTGAAAGCACAAGAGGAAATGACAAAGTATCAAAGCCTAGAGGAAAAGTTGATATTAGAAAACTATGAGATTTCTAGGTGGAATATTTGGAGATACAGTTAAAAAGGTCCCCAGATAGATTGAAAAAAGAAATAAAACAGAGTGACAAATTCATAGATAAACTCAGATGAAGAATGAAGGTCAAATTTGATGAAGGATATGTTTTTAAGGTTATATTGCTAATGGTCTTGAGAAAATATTAATGTTTTGGACTCTGGGAATCTCTTTATTACAAAATTTGAAGAAATTTTCAACAAAAATACCTACACAGTAGTTTCTTAGCGCAGCTAGTGCAAATTTGATCAAAAGCGCTATGAAACTGCTGAAGCAGCTTTTTCACTATGAAGCAAAAAACTTTGTTTTCAGGTTTGCGTAGTCAAATTCCAAGGAGGTTTCTGAGAAATGGAAAACGAATTTAGGAAAAATTAAAGAGGTTTGTATTCCTAACATACCTAAATACAAAAATCTCTCTCAGTTTCTTCATAAGTGTTATCAATTGGGAGATAAAAGGCTTTCGTTGAAGCCCTATTTTTCAGAAAATAGATTTTTCCTGTTTTACACATGTTTTGAAAAGACAGTTTCTGGACAGTAGGAGAGGTATTTAAAAACACCAAGAGAGGTTTTTATTCAAGAGAGAATGGAATAAAAAACCATCCTTTAGTTTCTCAAAATACATCATGGATGAGGAGATATGGGCTCTGTCCTAAGACCTAATTTTCAGGAAATAAACATGAATAATTTGCAAATGTAGCAGTCTTTTCATCCTTTTTCACAGCAAATTTTGAGGGAATTTTGGTGAATTTTGGTTTTTAAATTACTTGTGGGAGTGTGTTAATGGAAAATTAAGGCTTCCTTGAAGAAAATATATTGAAAGATGATTATAAAGGGAGCTAAACACTACGCTACGAAACTGTGCTGCTTTTGTAGCGCAGGCCTGTTTTCAAATCTTTTGCACAAATTTGAAGTTTAATTTTGTATAGCTGGCATAAGGAGATGATTGAAGAAATATGGTTTAGTATTTGACAACAAGAGACATGTAGACATGATTCATTAATGGTCAAAGTGTTCAAAATAGATAAGGGAATCAAAGGCCCAAAAAACAGGAAGACATGTTTCCTAGGTTTCAAGGGAACAACATTATCAACCTCATGGTCTCAACAACTTGAAGGACATCATCATAATTCGACCCTATTGAAATGAAAGTGAAATATAATGTAATTAAGTCAAGATAAGGTTGTTAGGAGTTGATTCAAAGAGTTTTAGTCCTATTTGAAATAGGACTACTCATTAGGTAGCAGCTATCATTTTGTAATAAAGATTATGTTTTTAGTTAGGAAAGGTGTAAAGAAATAGGATTTAGAGGTATCTAGTGGAGGATAAGCTTATACTATTTTTTTAAATGATCTATAAAGAGCATGCGGTCAAAATCAAAAAGGGTTGGAGACTTTTTGGCAAAACTCCTGCTTCATGTAATGGACTATGATCAGTAGTGCAGAAGGGTTTTCTTCTTGAAAGATCTGAGTTTCTCATGGGTTTTTAATGTTTTCTTTATCTACATGTTATGTTTAACTACTAGCAGTAGATCTTATTGCTATTACTCAGAATTCATAACCCTATGCTCTGAATTCCTTTAGTAATGAGATGACTGTGTTTTTTTGTGTTTTATGAGTAAATTGCCTTTAGACCACTAGCAGTAGATTTCATTGTTATTTCTCAGAATTCATAACTCTATGCTTTGAATTCATTTAGTAATGGAATGACTGTGTTGACCTATGTTCTTGAGTGAATTGTCTTTGTTAAAAACCCCTATTTGCCTTAGCTTCCATGTCAAGGAACCTTGCCACTGAAACTACTGACTTGTTGACTCCATAAGCCCAATGGTAGTATTAGCCTTCATCTTTTCAACCTGCAAATATAAAAAATCAAAACTTAATTCATAGAGTTAGCCATATATCTATATATTTATTCCATATCATTAACCCTTGAGACAACCCTCTCAGGTTGAGGAGGCTAAGCCTCGGTCACAATATTGGTTTGAAATAGTTACACTGAAGTTGTCTGATCAGCAGCGAATCAGGTAAGATTTTGGTGATAACAGATCCATTAGTTTATGTATTATAGCAACCAAATATACAAAGGAATCAAAAACATATCATTCCAACTTAGTTAAATAGGCCTCCCAAACCCATAACAACCCAAAAACACTACAACCCCATGCCTACTACAACATAGAAATTCTAAAGCATGTGACAGCGCAGTCTAATGAGGGTTTCTGCTACAGAAATAGAGAAAAAAATGGATCTGCTGATATATTACTCAAAAGAGCTGAAAAATGGAGATCTAGTCTCTTTTACACAATCCAAAGATAACCCGGCAAGGGTTTCTTGAAAGGCATGAGATATAAAAGTAAAAACTGCAGATATGTGGCTGAATCACACTGTCTTACTATAGCTCTACATAAATATGGCTGAAAATACAAATAAATGGCTATAACTTCTCCTTACTAGACTTCTAGGTGAAAGGCTAATCCTTTCACTAGGAAACTAGCTCATAAACATGGATTTTAATCCTTCCACTACAACACCATGAAAAATAATGCAGTTCCTCAAGGGAACTACATTGTGGCTATAGGTGGATGCTTGGCCCAATGTTGAATGGTGGAAATGAAGCTCAGAATACTCCTCTCAGATTCCCTTCCCAAGTCCTCCAAGAAAGAGTGTGGAATTCCCACATGGAAATACCCTTGTACTAAACAGTACAACAAACCTAGATAAATAGCTGAAGCATGCAATAAGTCATAAGACTCAAACATAAAAAATATTTTGAATGCATCTCGTGGCTACCATCCCTTCCCTTATATTCTTGGTGAGCTTCCTCACCCTTGGCCCCACTCATTTACGAGGTTAATTCCATGCAAAGACTCCTCCTCCAAAACTTTGATGTCCCCACTAGCTCCACTCTCTTCTTTGGCAGCACTGTTGATTTGGTCAACCTTGATCTAGTCCACATGCATTTCTCCCTTTCACACCTAAGGTGGCTTTATTTTGTCTATCTAAACTGATCCACATTCACACCAGAAGTGTTTTATTCCTACTAAAGAGATTTAAAGGTATCCTTACCCCATTTATTCTTCTAGACAGGAAATAGAAGTAACATATAATATTCCAACTAGCTAAAAGCTAATTGGGAATATTACAGTGATGAAGTTCTTGACAATGTAGTGGGAAATGAAGCATATTCATTCACGGATGGCTTCTCAGGGTATCATTAGGTGCAAATAGCAGAAGAGGATAAAATAAAAACTACTTTCACAACAGAATGGGGATCATAAGCCTATAATGTCATGCCTTTTGGGCTAAAGAATGCACCAACTATGTTTTCACTGATAGTAATAGCAGCATTCAAAGACTATATCCATAAGTTCCTAGAAGTGTACATGGATGATTAGATGGTGTACAAGTTATTGAAGAACCATGCAACTCTTCTCAGGATAATGTTTGATAGGTGCAGATAGCTTCATATTTCTCTAAATCTCAAAAAGTGCATCTTTACAGCACCCTTTGGAACGCTTTTGGTACATGTTGTCTGCAAGTAAGGAGTATGTGTGGACCCCACAAAGGTGGCAGTATTTATCAACATGGATGCAACAGAGAATGTAAAATAGTTGAGGTCAATACTTGGACACACATGATACTACAAGGGGTTCATCCACAACTATGCAAAAACCACAACATCATTATAAAATTTGTTTCATAAGTCAGAAAAATTAATATGGAATGATGAATGCACTATGGCACTGGACACATTGAAAGAGAAACTAGCAAGCGCACCCATTTTGGACCATCCGAATTGGGATAAATAGTCCCATGTCCACATTGACGCTTCAAGTATTGCGTTGGGAGCAGTGCTAGCTTAGCCATGAGAAACCTCCATAGATCACCCAGTATACTTCACAAGAAGGAAGCTATGAACAATAGAAAGGAATTACACAACAACGGAGAGAAAGGCTCTTGCTATGGTATACTCTCTATAGAAATTTCACCACTACTTATTAGGAGGGACATTCAAGTTTTTTATAGATCACTCGGCACTGAAATATCTAGTAAAAAAACTTGTACTGGAGGGAAGAATATGCAAATGGCTCCTACTAGTCCAAGAATTCACTTTCGAAGTAATAGTAAAACCGAGGAGGCTAAATGGTGGTCTCGGCCATTTTTCAAGATTGGAAAACGGAGAAAATAGGGGACCACTTGATGAGCAGCTGTTAGATGCTAATATTTTCCGCATAGAGGCCATCCTAGATTATCCAGAATAGATAGAAACATGCTTGGCCATAGGACAATTCCCATCATAATACACAACAATCCAAAGAAGACACTTAGTAGTTAAAGCAGCTGAGTATCAACTCATAGCAAGGAAGTTATATAAAATGGGCCTGGATCATATCCTATGAAGATGTATCTTAGATCACGAAAGAGCAGAAATCTTGTGGGAGTGTCATAGCAGAGTTGTGGGAGGCCATGTTGGCACAAAACCCACCACAAGAAAAATACTACATGCAGGATTATGGTGGCCCACCATGCACAAAGAATATGTGAAGAAATGTGGCGTCTTTCAAAGAATAGGGAGACTGTCACACCGTGATGAGCTGCCCCTACAACCTATGAGGGCTATGCAGGCATTTGAGAAATGGGCAGTTAACTTCATAGTACCAATTGCACCAATCATGCGAAACTCACAGGCAAGATATATAATCACCGCAACTGACTACCTCACAAGATGGGCAGAGGCGGCACGAGTAAAGGACTGTACAACAGATACAACATACAGATTTATTTTTGAGAACATCATTAGCAAGTTCAACTGTCTAAGGAGCCTAATGAGTGATCAATGCACGCATTTCATTAATGCTACAATTAAATCATTGCTAGATAATTTTATGATAAAACACCACAAGAGCATCCTATACCACCCTCAGGCGAATGGAACCATCGAGGCTTTCAAAAAAATATTGGAGAAAGGGCTAACAAAGATATGCAATGCTAACTGTGATGATTGGGATGAATGAATACCAGCCACGTTGTGGGCATACAGGACAACCATAAAGATATTGCATAATCAAACTCCATTCTAATTGGTGTACGGGAAAGAGGAGGTAATACAAACCGAGTTTATCATACCAATCCTCTTAATTGCCTCAACAACACACATGAAAGAGGAAGACTCCATCTCTGCATGCCTTCACGAGTTGCAGGAGCTTGAAGAAGATAGATTTTTGGCGGATTTCCATCAATCAGTATAGAAAAAATGACAAAAGGCCTGGCATGACTGCCACATCAAGCACAACACATTTACTATTGGAGAAAAAGTACTGCTCTATGACAAAAAATTCCATAAGTTCCTAGGGAAGCTCAGAATGCACTGGATGGGACTGTATTATGTCATAGAGATAAGGGAGTTAGGTGCGGTCAATCTACTATATGGAGAGATACTTCAAGGATGGGTGAATGGTGCACGCCTGAAACCCTACCATGAGTAAGCAACACAATCCTTTTAATTTTAATAACTCTCAGACCCAAGAGAATTCAGTAGATTAGAGTCAATAAATCTCTCGCAACCGAGATGAGCCATAGAATATTTTATGTTTTGATCATTTCAGTCCACTAGAGTAAGAATCCTCAATAAGAAACCCACAGGTCGCTCAAAACCAAAAATCACCCTGTTGTGATGTGGAGACCACATCGCAACCAATTGTGGTAGGGGGGAGAGTCTATAGTGTTACATATCTTAAGCGTGTCAATGTTCATGCACTCATAATGAGTCATCATAGCATTTTCAGTTCGTAAGATCATCCAAATTTGAAAAATAACTGCCATAATTAGTAACCCCCCTACTGTAATAAAGTTTACACATTAAGCTATAATTATTCCCCATCACGTATACCCGACTTCTGAAACCACCGTCAGCACTGTCAGAGTGCACCTCACCCCAGTAACTAATCACACAATTATAGCCGCGGGGAAAGAAAACAATAATTAATTAGTTATGGCGTCGCATCAACATCATTCATGCCAGTAATCCTAATTAACCCGCATGAAGGAGGGAAACAATAGAATGCCAGAAAATTCCAAGTTATTAGAGTAAGAAATGGCTATAATGATAAGCCTAATTCCAACAGCAGAAGTTCAGAACAATGGACCAGCAACAGCAGTTCGGGTATACAATAGAAGAAAGAAAATAATGAAGGCGACTACTTCAGTGGTCGAGCCAAAGCTCAACGAAAGAATTCAAAGGGTGGAGTCACTGATTGGAAAATATGACAATGCCACGCTGATAGATATTGACTTCACGGACTCATTCAAATTCCCAGCAATGAAAAGGAAGGTGTACATTGAAAATCATGTGAAGTACGGAGGAGGTGAAGCAGCGAGGGTGCACCCAGACTTTAAAGGCATCCAGAGGTGAACAATCCTGCACCTCAGAAGGCTTCTAGTGTTCAGGACATCGGGAGCGACAATTCAATGCACCAAGTTCATAATCAAAATAATTCAGAATGGATCGTTGTGGCTTAGGAGGGAGATCCCAATTCACACGGAGGATATACATAGACTCACATATTTATTAGCTGCAGGAAACGATGTCTCATCAGCCTTTGAAAACACTTCTAAGAGAGCTAAGAAGGTGGAAGATTGTGACTACTACAGAAAGTATGAAACAAGGAGAGGAGGAAAGGGAGAAAAATTGATCTCATCAAGAATCTAGCAGCAAAATTCACTTGCTACTTGATCGCTGGGAAAACCATGAGGCATTATACCAAGGGGGAATGCACCCTCGACAAAATATCGGTTGCGGAGCATTGAATACAAGGGGCACAACTGAATTGGTGCATGTTATTATTACAGGACATTTTTTAGGCTTGCGAGGACAATTACAAGCGGACCACATGATTTATATATGGTTATCTAATCATGGCTCTCGCAATGTGGAAATGTAGTCCACCAGGAATCAGGCTGCTTGCAGAGATTACCGAAGACCAACCAATGGCATCAAGGTACACGCCATGGAAAATATCAGGGGACCCGAGTACCAAAGAGGTAAAAAAAGAAGCATTTGCAGCCTGGTACTGACAGATGTGTTAGGGTCCAATAATAATAGGGTTCATAATTTTTGAATTGAATTTGATAGTCTTGTAAATATGTACATACCTTTCTTTCTGCAAGTTGTTTTCCCATATTTTGAAAATAATAAAAAAAATGAAAAGAGGGTAAAGTCCTAAAATAAATATCAAAGGATGTAGAAAATAAAAGATCAAAAAGAATAAAATGGACCCCAAAAGAAAAAAGAAATAAAAATAAGACATGAAAGTGAGCAAGTCAAAATGCCACTACTATTTACTTTTACTGCTAGAATAATTATTATGTGCAGATTGTTCAAAATGCCATAATCCATGATCAGTTAAATATTTTAATATTAACTTTTCATGCTTTGAATTTCATGTTTTATATAGAGAATAAAGATATGTCAAACAGTTTAAACTTGACAAATCAATAGATAGTTGGAGAATAAATGAGGAGCTCAACAGTTTAATCTGAGCCCTCTAATGAAATAAGGTTAGACTTAGATAGATTTATGCTTTAAAAGAAAAATGGATTTAGGGTTGCAAGCTTAAATGCACCCATGCAAATGAAGTAAAAAAAAAGTTAGAATAAAGATGGGTTGGTATAAAGTAGTTGTGCAAGGTATGTAATAAAGCATCATCAGGAAAAATTACTAATTTCCCCTCCCCCACAATGATATAGTATTCTAAACCTTTAGTTAAAGAGGCTCAGAGAATTTCTCTGACTTCTGTTGGGACTGGACCCAAGGCTTGATAACTGATTGGTTAAAAATATTGGATTCCCTTTATAAAATCCATTTTCTGCAGCATATTTATCCCTTTTCCTAAGTAAAACCCTATTTTACTTAAGAAAAGTAAAATCCCCCTTAATTAATTTCATTTTCATCCAAAAACACTTAAAAACCCACAAAATACATCTTATCCTATGTTTATGTGTAAATATAAAAATGGAATAATTTTATGCTAAAATGCCTATTTACAATCTACTTAATTTAAATTCTATGTATTTTGATTCATTTTATCTCATTTCATATTAATTCTTAACTTAAAGTATTAAATCCCTTATAAATACCCCTCCCGTATATATTAATTCATTTTTATTTAGAATATCCCAACCCACTTATTTAACATTAAACCTATGGTTTATATATCCCATGTGCCGAAAATAAACCCCGCAATATTCCCCATAGGTTAAATGTTATATTATATTAAAATCCCACTCCCAATAAACATAAAACATTTGTTAATGTTTTATTTTACCATGTAATATTTTCTTAATCAAATAATACAATGTCTTTTACGTTATAAACATATATTTATAACGTTAAAACTATCCCGCCATACCATCATAAAAAATTGATTTTACAATGAAAAAACAAAGGTTTTTGATATTAAAATTAATCCAATCGCAATACCAAGCCCGGGCCCCAGGCCCTACTATCGAGCAGCTTTCCCATTTAATCCCCACCGTTCGCATTAACCCCCTCAGATCCGACGATCATAAAGATGTATCACATTTTTAATTGCACAATCATAACCCATTTAAAACTATGCAAAATAGGTGGTTTTCCACCATTCTCTCTCTTCCACGCATTGACATTTCATTGGATTGCATTTGATCCAGCAATACCATATACCGTTCAAAACCTGCACGATAACCACCTCCGGTTTTCCTCCTTTGAAGCCGAACTTGCCCTCTATTTCTGATATGGCCGCCATTAAATGTCAAATCTTTAAACCTAAAACATTATAGAAATATTCCATATGCAAGGTCAAAAGCCCATCTTTGCATTATTTCTATATGTTTATCCTTCTGACTAAGAAACAAAGCCCATGTATTGGTTTTATGCCCAGAGAACGTGAGAAATCCCCGCATTTGTTGTCAAAAACTACTGGAATCATCCAGTTTGCTTCCAGAAACCTTCAAAGCTACTAGAAACCTGTTTTATGCTTCAAAAGCCAGTTAAATACCAAAATACCTGCAAAAACAAGTATTTTCCGAAAAAAAGTGACCTAATATCAGTGTGGAATAAATTGTTGAAGATTTCTATAGTCATTTTTGCTGTACTTGAAGGCTTTTTGTTGTAAGTTCGAGTAGCAGACTGGATCAAATCGTCTAGCATCATATTTCAGGATTCATGTGATGAGCCATTGAAGTGAAGTACTTTCTACTGCCTTTTTTTACCTTCTTATGTTTACATGCATCCATATATGCTCTCTAAATTTGAATGATAAATCAGGAGTATTATTACAGGATTTGTTAAAATACATCATGTCTTTAACTATTTATCATTTCTATGTTTTCCACTGATTTCCAGAGTAGGGAACTGTTAATTTCTCCCTCTTTCGAATGACCTCTGTCTACTCCTTCCTTATCCGGATCAAAGAATCCTTCATTGCTCTTTATCCCGATTAAACCACTTCACCCAAACAACCTTCCAAGATCTTTAAAGACTTGTCTATCTTGCCCCGAAAACATTTGACTTTTTTACCTTGGTCATAGTTTTGTCTGCTTGACCTTTGACTCCTTAGCCCAATGGACAAACATATCTCCCACTATCCATCTCATTAAGTGATTTTCCCGACCGAACCAAATCAAACCAAACTAATTTGTACATCATAATTAGCCTAATATCATATAATTAAAACAAAGTTAAATATTATAGAGAGGGCCCTCTTTGAACCCTAAGAAGGCTAGATCTTAGAGTTTAAAAGTTGGTCTGTGGTTACCTCTAATGTTCTTAGAATTTAAATAAAAAATCTCACAACTTTAGAATTATTAGAGTGATAACATATTGGCGCCTCCACTAGGGAATTAACTAATCCTCAGTCTTAAAATATATCTTAAAGGGAATCATTTTCATCATCCTTTTACCTTTAAGAATGTTTTATAAGTTGTGAGTATAAAAAACTGTAATTTTGGCTTCTAGAAAAACCTACTATACCAGGTCAAACCCAGCTCCTAAACCTGCTATTATAGTAGACAATCCGGACATAATTGGAAGAAAGAATAAACAAGTAGAAGATTTAGATGAAAAAATTTCCTTAGATAGAGTAAATTCATTACCAAAAGAGTTAGTGAGTATACAAGACATAGAGTTTGACCTGAAGTTTGAACATTCCTTTTTTAGAAGAAAATCAGAAACTGACTTAAAAAGTGTTGTTATAGACCCTATTTTTATTTCATTTTTTCCAATCTTAATTAATTTATTAAGCAAAAGTATGGTACATAGGAAAGTACATCTCAAGAGAATGAAACACGCCAACCTAATGATAAAATATCAACTTCTGGCCCTGAGAGAGAGAAATAGACAAGTAAGAGCAAAGAATAAGCTACCTGAAGGCAAGAAGGAACCACTCCTACCCACTGGTATATTTACCACTGAGTTTCTTCCTTCTTTATTTACACTGACCCAACCATCTTGGTGAATACAGTCAATAATTTGAAGACTGAGTTCTCCAAAAGAGCTCCTCTTATCCAACTCCAGAGGCGGACTCACAGACTACGCTTCCCAGTAACGGTAGAATCGTGGGTGCTCGTATACCGTGACAAGTTCTACTTGAGACAAGATCTGGTTCTGTGTCACTCCCATCATCATCAGAGCTCGAGGAGGTAGAATCTGCAGCAGGCGGCGGGGTACAGGGAGCCCATTTTTTGGATTTGGACTTTGTATGGATTCCTTTAGTCTTTTTTCCTGCTAGCGTGGGGCAGGAGTTCTGCAGATGCCTTGTTTGGTGACAGTGGCAGCAACGGAATGCAATGTTCTCGTAGTCTAAGATTTGAGTCCAGATGAAATCGCCGATCTTGAGGATGATTTGATCAGGCAAGCCTTTGCTGATGTCAAGTTCCACGCATAATCTGGCATATGTGTAAAGGCCCTGATGTGCCCTTTCATAATCTACAGTGAGAAAGCGTCCCAATGAATCGCCCAAGCGTTTGAACACTGCCAGGTGCCATAGATGGAGAGGGAAGTTGTGAAGCCTGACCCAAACAGGAGTTCTAGTGATGGTTGCTGTAGCAGGGTCGAAATCTGGGAACCAAGGGGTTAAGAAGAGCCCAGCATTTCCAAAAAACCAGGGACCTTCCTGTAAAGCCTGTTCATAATGCTTAGATTGATCGAACAATACTATGAAGAATCCTCATGAGCAGCAGCAAATCTGGCATTTGCTAGTCCAGTTATCGTGGATCCAATCAAAGAGGTCCTTTGTTCGCGGCTAGAGTCCATTAAATCTGCAAATGATGGCCCTATCTGCAAATTTTTGAAGATCGTCTGCAATAACTGGAAGAGAGATTTCAACAGAGTAACTTCATCCAACTTGTCAACCAGAAAAGGCTGGGGTTTGGGGGCTGCAGGGGGTTTTGGGTTCTGAGAAAAAACAACATCTTTATAAGAGAAGGTGGGGGCTGAAGAAGACTGTCCAGCAGCACCACCTCGTAAGCGAAGGGTAAACACAATAGAATCATTTCTGTTAATGTTGTAAGCAGAAAGGGGGAGAGGATCCTCAAGATGTTTACCTTGGAAAAGAAGTCTCTGGTGTGGCGAAGGAATCCCAGTCCGTCGTTCCAGAGAAAGCTTAAGATTCTGAATCAGATCTGAAGGAGAAACCCAAAGCAAAATAGTTTTGCCAGAGAGCAGCCGGAGTTGAATCTGAAATGTGCCCGAGCAGGGATCTGATCCGAAGTCTTTGTGCCGCCTAGCGATTGAGATTGCTCCTGGGTCAAGTCGCCGATAGAGAGGGACTTTGGAGGGGTCGAGAGTCCCTGCAGTAAGATCTGCGTAGTTCCAAGCGGGTTTGAACCCTCGATCTGCAGCTTGGACAAGATCTGTTGCTGGATCAAAGGTCCAAAGCTGCATTCTGAGGATTGTCGAAGAAGGGAGACCTCGGAGGCCTATGGCTCTGAACCCCTCAATGTATGCGCTCCTTGCTATGGTGACAGCGTCGGCCATGCCCAACAGGGCCAAGGGAGCAGAGTCGTTGGCGAAAGCCGATAGGTTTTTGGCAGAGCTTTTCCATGCTTGTTCTTTGGTGTCCATGATCCATTTTGGTTTCCTGGCGATGAGGCACCAATCTTCTTTTGGAGGAATCGGTGGGCCGGTGCCTTCTTCGACTCAGGCACAAGCCTGGCTGAACAGGCATTAACCGACGCATTCGCCTTCACGCCGCCGAGAGGTTAAACTGCGTGGAGATTCCGGAACCCGAGAATCGCGTCCGTGTTGTTTTTTGTCGCGGGCTCGTGAGCAGGGGGCGAAAGCTTCTGCGCCACTGTCACTGCATTCGCGAGCCATGTGAGGGCCTCGATCGGCGGACAAGAAGGGTAGCCGGAACGCGTTAGGGTTCACTGCTTCATTTTTTTGTTTTGTACATTAACCCACCCTCCAAATGGTAGGGCTTGGCCCAGTTTAGACTAACTACTCGCACGACTTAGCCACGCACTTTGCTCAGATCCGAACAGAAGACCGGTCCGTCATTACGAGGCCGGACTACCACTTCCACGTCGCTTCTCCAACATGACCTTTATTTCATTTCTTGAGGCAAAATAGGAAAATATTTCAGCAGATTCTAAATCAAAGATACTTAAAGCTCATGATAAACTTGAAGAAATAAATGCCACTATTCTTAAGGAAATAACTGAATAAATTGAATTAGCTAAGTTATTAGCATACACATATAAACCTTCTATTTCTCATTTAGATACCACTACATCATCTAGAATTTCCACCACATTCCAACCTATAGATCCATTTATCCCTAGACAACCCTTACAACCTAGAATGTTATTTCCATATTCTTCCATATCAACATCATCTATTATTTTATCTTCTGCAAATTTAAACTCATCATTCTCATTTCCAAGTAGTTCTTCATATATTCCAGTTTCATTTTCGAGCACCCCAACTTCATCGTTTAGTTCATCCACCACTTTTTCTAGTTCACTATCTTATATTCCAATTTCATTAGTCACTTTATTAACTGCATCAGCAAGTACTTCCAGTTCAGCCCCAAGCACTACCAATCTACCTCCTAGCCAAGCTAAAATTCAAGCTATGGCTGCTAGGTATGCTCCCCTGGTTCTTCCAGCACAAATACATGATATGCCTTTGGATTACCAAAGTAAAATACCCCAATTTGATGCTACTACTCAGTACACTTCCCAACAACATATTAATAAAATGACAGATTACTTTGAGCTTCATGAAATATATGATTCTGATGTACAAATGAGACTCTTTGCACAAACATTAACAGGGGAAGTTAAAAAATGGTTTAAAGGTCTTAATCCTGGTAGTATAACTGACATAGCAATAGTTCATATATTATTTTTGAATAAATGGGAAAAGAAGAAAAATCCACTCCAAATATTATCTGAATTTGATGCCATGAGAAGAGCTCCTAATGAAATAGTCCAAGACTACTGCACTAGATACAATAGTGTCTATAATTCAATCCTAGCTAATCTTAAACCCACTCCTGATTCTATCCTATTCAAATTTCCTGATGGATTTGACACAGACATGGCTTATCAACTGAGGGAAAGAAATACTGAAACTTTAGAAAGAATGCAAACAGATGCTGTTACTATAGAATTAAATATTTTAGCCAGAAAAGCTAGATTAAGGAATGAGAGGAGAGAAACTATAAAAGAAAAAACCTCTAGTTCATATGTAAAAATAGATCAATTAGTTAAGACCTTAGAGAGAATGATGGATAGATTAAAGATAATAGAAACGAGACCTCAATGGGATAATCAATAGCAAATCAGGTATTAGGGGAATTTTGAGGTCTAAAATGGGCCTCCTAAGAAACATTTACAGCAAAAATAAAATTTATAAGAACCAATAGGATTCAAGATGATTATGTCAACCATGGGGGATGATTCACCATTTTTGGAGTAAAAAAGTAAAAAAAATAATAAAATAATAAAACAATAAAACTACTTATTCAACTTGTATTTTCAACTTATTTACCTATGGTTTTACTCAAATTTCGAGCGGGATTACTCGTTTGTTGTAAAATTTAATTCCACATCCAAGGAGTACCCATGTTGCATACTTTTGATGGACTCTGCTACATGGAAAATGAGAAATACATGAAAAAATGTGCTTACAATCACATCTTTCATGTATTTCTCAATTTCGATGTAGCAGGGTCCATTGAAATTATGTAACATGGGTACTCCTTGGATGAAGAATCAAATTTTGCATCCAATGAGTATTTTCACTCGAATTTAAGTAAACCCATTGGGAGATAAGTTAAAATACGAGTTGAAAAAATATTTTTTCCTTTTTCTCTCCAAAATTTGATGATGTAATCTAATCTTATTTTATTATTTCCACTATTATTTTATAATTTCCTTAGGAGGCCCATTTTAGACCTCAAAATTCCCCTAATGAATCCCAACTTCAGGAAAAATACAAACTTAGTAAAATCCAAAGAATAAGCCCCTGATCAGATAATAAGACCCCCATTTCAAGAGAAATATGCTGAAAGTTCTCAAAACAATGTTGATGATGAAGACACCATAAATATAATGGGTATAAATGATGATAACATTATCTTTATCACTCAGGAAGACCAAGAGTTATTTGATATGCAACAACTTCAATTAGATTCAACTGAATCATTTGACTATAAACAAGGTTATGATTTTTCCATAAACGAAGTACATAAGCAATAAACAAAACTCAGAGAAAATAAGCAAAACTCTAACTCATCCCAAAAAGTTTTCAGCCCCAAAATTTTAGCCAGTCCCAAAATTGTTGATATAACAGATGAATTTGTTCAAACATCAAAAGATTCACAAAAATATGCAGCTGTAAAAACATCTAATTCTGCTAAAACAACAAACTTAGAATCCAAAAAATCCACTGTTGTTCCAAAATCAGCAAATCCAAAAGCTGCCACTGCAAAAACAACTTCTGATAATTCAAAATCTGAAAAAACCTCTACTACTTCTCAAACCATTCCTGTAAATAAAACTAGGAGCAGTAAGACACAAGAAACTCAAACAGAAAATGAAAACATAACTGTAGGAAAAAATGATAAACCCACTCAAACTATAGTTACTAAGGAAGAGTTAATTCAAATCAGTAAATCACAACCTTCATTCAATACACAAACTGAAATTGCAAAGTTAAAAATACCAATTCCTTTGACAGAATTGGTAAAACATGATTTGTATAAAACAACTATCACTGAAACATTAAACATGAATGATGGAGAAGACTCTGTAAACTTGAATGATGATCAACCAGAGTTGATTTTTGGCCCTGATGTGAATGGAAAGCATCAAGATGGAGCAGTTCCTCCATTTTACATCAGCCTAACTGTTCATGAACAAATTTTACACAATGCAATGCTAAATCCAGGGGCTTCACACAATCTAATGCCCAAAGCAATAATCGAAACCCTAAACTTAGACATCACAAGGCCTTACAAAGATTTATTTTCACTTGATTCAAGCAAATTGAAATGCCTAGGTTTAATTAAATATTTGTGTGTCACATTAATTCAATATCCTGGTAAAAGTATATTCATGGACATTGTAGTAGCTGATATCCCACCCAAGTATCGAATGCTATTATCTCGCTCATGGGGAGAAAAATTATAGGGATCTCTAAAATTGGACATGTCATATGCTACCATATCAGTTTTTGGTCAACCAAAGAAACTCTATAGGGAAACATTGATGAAATATTGATGAAATATATGGTGAGCAGTGCAACAAGATCAATAAATTACCCAATTTATGCTACACGTACTGACCTAGATTCATTCATTTTATGTAACTTTGAAACTGATAATGAAATCAAAACTGAACTAAAGGACAAAAAGAAAACATAAAAAAATGACAATATCTTTCATGAATCTTTATGGCATTTAGATTTTTATGGATCAGTAAACAAACTAGGAGTAGGAGCAGGAGTTTGGATAACTAATATAGAAAAGAATATTGCAGAAGGCCATGCTTTCAGACTGAATTTGAAATGCACCAACAATATGGCTGAGTATGAAGCCCTCATTTTAGGACTCCAGATTATCAGAAACTTAGGAGTCAAAAGAATATCAATAATGGGAGATTCAAAGTTGATTATTAAACAGATAAAAGGAGAATATTCCGTTTATAATCCTAGACTGGGCCAATATAGAGAAACAATATTAGATTTGATAGATGAACTATTGGAATGTAATTTTTCTGCAATACCAAGAAAGCAAAATATAAAAGCACACTCCTTAGAAACTTTTTCTAGTACCTTTAATTTTCCCTTTCAACCCAACCATAAGTATACTGCAGAAGTAAAACACAGACCAATGATTCCAGATAACCTCAAATATTGGCAAATTTTCTCACAAGACCAACATATTTACCATTTTATGAATAATAAAGGAGAATTTCAGAACTGTAAAATAGACACAGACTGTACATTAGATCAAGATTTAGATAGTGAAAATGATTTGAATAATATAGATGTAAATAAAGTAAAGTTTGCTAGACCTTATAATTTTAGTCAATCAGATATAGATAACTTAGAGAGAGTATAAATTGATGAGATAATTTATGATGAATTTGATATATTCAATCTTAAAGATAATTTCTTACCAAAAGGTTTAACTCCTTTAGAAGATTTATTTGACTCAAATGATGTTGCTAGAAAACCCAAAATGGAGCCACTTAAATCTGATATTGAGGAATGTAACATAGACATAGAGTTAAAACCCAAGATGATCAAACTTTCCAAAGCCTTACCTGAACAAGAAAAAGAAAAATATATTTCTCTTTTTAAGGAATTTCAAGATGTTTTTTCTTGGAGTTACGAGGACCTAAAATCCAATGACACCAATATAATACAACATAAAATCCCTATAAAAGAAGACCAAAAGCCTTTTAAACAAAATTTAAGAAGGATCAACCCTGTTCTGATGCCTTTGATTGAAAAAGAGGTAAAAAGAATGTACGATGCACAAATAATTGCACCAATCAAAGATTCTCATTGGGTTGCTAATTTTGTTCCAACCAGAAAAAAGATAGAAGAGATTAGATTATGTGTTGATTTTAGGAATCTAAACAAATTATACCTAAAAGATAATTATCCTTTACCAAAGATGGATCACATTTTACAAAGGGTAGTTCGTTCTTCTAGGATTTCAATTTTAGATGGATTTTCAGGATACAACCAGATTTTAGTCCATCCAGAGGATCAAGCCAAAACAACTTTTACTACTCCTTGGGGCACTTTTATGTATGTAAAAATGCCTTTTGGTTTAATGAATGTAGGGGCTACCTTTCAAAGAGCTATGGATATAGCCTTTGGAAAAGAAATTCATGAATTCTTAGTGATTTAATTAGATGACATTACTGTATTTTCTAAGACTAATTATGAACACTTGGATCATCTTAGACAAGTATTTATTAAATGCAGAAAGTTTGGCATCTCTTTAAACCCTAATAAAACCTTATTTGGATTAGAAGAAGGCAAGTTACTAGGACACATAATATCTAAGGAAGGAATTAGAATAGACCCTGCTAGAATAGAAGTAATTCTTAAAATTAGTCCTCCGAGGAACATAAAAGAGTTACAATCTTTTCTAGGAAAAATTAACTTTTTAAGGATATTCATTTCCAATTTAGCTGAAATAATCAGAGAGCATAACAACATGCTTAAAAAATATTCAGTTCTTAAATGGACTATTGAAGCCAAACAATCATTTGAATCCATCAAACAGACCTTAACCAAAACCCCAGTCCTTATAAGTCTTGCCTTTAAAAAGGATTTCATCATTTTTTCATTTGCTTCATAACACACCATTGCTGCAATTTTACTACAGAAAATGACCAGGGTTATGAGAAACCCATATATTTCTTTAGCAGAACACTAAGAGATGCCACTTTGAAGTACAATATCATGGAGAAACGGACCCTAGATTTGGTAAAGGCCATTAAATATTTCAGAGTATACATTCTCTATTCTCATATCATTGTCCATGTCCCAAATGAAGTAGTAAAAGAAATTTTAACTCAGGATGGTCCTGATGGTAGAAGAGGCAAGTGGTTTTCCATAATTTGGAATATGACATAGAGATAAAACCCATTAAACTTATACAATGTCAAGGTTTAGCCAAACTCATGGCTGAATAAAATTTTCATGCCCTAGACATAAATTTTATTGCCCAAGTAGATGATCAGGAAGAGATGGAAACTCTGGAGATCAGTGAAGCCTTTTCAAACTCACCATGGTATGCAGATATCATATTTGTATTACTAAACTTACAAGCTCCTCCTGGATTATCATGAACAAAAGCTATATTCTTAAAGCTTAAAGCAATAAGATTTTGTATATTAGACAATGTATTTTTTTAGAAAGATCATAGTGGGATTTTCTTAAATTGTTTGTTAAAAGAAGAAGCCAATAAATTATTAGAATAATTTCATGCAGGTGACTGTGAAGGACATCTCTACTGGAATAATACTGTAGAAAAAATATTGAGAGTTCGTTTTTACTGGCCTACTTTGTTTGCAGATGTAAAAAGGTATGTGACCTCTTGTCACAAGAGTCAAATATTTGAGGGTAAGAAAAAGCTCTTACCATTACCCTTAAAACCCTTTTCAACTGAAATTCCATTTCAACAATGGGGTCTTGACTTCATTGGTGAAATTCACCCTCCATCATCAGCCCAACACAAGTGGATTTTGACAGCCACTGATTATTTTACCAAGTGGATTGAAGCCATACCCTCTAGGCAAGCCACAGACACCGTCATTATCTCCTTTTTAGAGAGCAATATACTTTCAAAATTTGGATGTCCCCAAAATATGATTACTGATAATGCATCTGCATTCAAATCTAAAAAGATGATTGACTTTTTCCATAAATATCACATTACCCTAGGCCATTCTACTTCATATTAACCTCAAGGTAATGGCCTTGCTGAATCTTCAAATAAAAGCCTTGTAAACATCATTAAGAAGTTACTAGAAGATAACAAAAAGACTTGGAACAAGAAGTTAATCAATGCCTTATGGGCAGATAGAATTACCACCAACAAATCCATTGGTACATGTCCTTACCAACTTGTCTATGGAATGGATGTTGTTTTTCCATCTTCCTCAGGAGTACCAGTAATGAAGATTATCCAAGAATTACAAGTTGAAACAAATGAAATTCAAAGAAGGATAAATCAAACCATTCACTTGCAACAAATAAGAGAAGAGGTTTATATTAAGTTTCAAGTTATCCAGGATAAAATAAAGAAAGTTTTTGACAAAAAGAGTAAAGAAGATGATTTTTACATTGGAGACAAAGTGTTAAAATGGGATTCAAGAAGAGAAGAGAAAGGTAAACATGGAAATTTTTATTTTCTATGGAAAGGACCTTATGTTATTTATAGTTTAGAGGTAACAATGTTTCTTTCTGAAAGAAATGGATGGATAAGATATGCTAGATGGACCAGTAAATGGCAGAATGTTGAAGCACTACTACTCCTCAAAGATAACAAATAATTATTTTTATTTACTTTGACTAGTGTACATATACATTGACGATTTTAGATTAGATTGGATGTTTTCCTAACAGATTTGAAGCCCAGAGAGAAGACCCTAAGCTTTGAGAGGTAAAATATCATAAGTATGAAATAATTGCAGAGAGCAGAAGACACTTACAAGGTCAGCTCAGTCAAAATTCAAAGGCTACTAGTCTTAAAGTTCTTGACATTTCACCAGGAAATTCCATCCCCATGTGGAGCCACTGTTAGGGTCCTATAATAATAGGGTTCATAATTTTTGAATTGAATTTGATAGTCATGTAAATATGTACATACCTTGCTTTCTGCAAGTTTTTTTCCCATATTTTGAAAATATTAAAAAAAATGAAAAGAGGGTAAAGTCCTAAAATAAATATCAAAGGACCTAGAAAAGAAAAGATCAAAAAGAATAAAATGGACCCTAAAAGAAAAAAGAAATAAAAATAAGACATGAAAGTGAGCAAGTAAAAATGCCATTACTATTTACTTTTACTGCTAGAATAATGATTATGTGCAGATTGTTCAAAATTCCATAATCCATGATCAGTTAAATAGTTTAATATTAACTTTTCATGCTTTGAATTTCATGTTTTAGATAGAGAATAAAGATATGTCAAACAATTTAAACTTGACAAATCAATAGATAGTTAGAGAATAAATGAGGAGCTCAACAGTTTAATCCAATCCCTCTGATGAAATAAGGTTAGAATTAGATAGATTTATGCTTTAAAAGAAAAATGGATTTAGGGTTGAAATCTTAAATGCACCCATGCAAATGAAGTAAAAAAAATGTTAGAATAAAGATGGGTAGGTAGAAAGCAGCTGTGCAAGGCATGTAATGAAGTATCATCGAGCAAAATTACTAATTTCCACTCCCCCACAATGATTCAGTATTCTAAACCTTCAGTTAAAGAGTCTTAGAGCATTTCTCTGACTTCTGTTGGGACCGGACCCAAGGCTTAATAACTGATTGGTTAAAAATATTTGATCCCCTTTATAAAATCCATTTTCCGCAGCATATTTACCCTTTTCCAAAACTATAATCCCTTTTCCTAAGTAAAACCCTTTTTTACTTAAGAAAAGTAAAATCCCCCTTAATTTATTTCATTATCATCCAAAAACACTCAAAAACCCACAAAATACATCTTATCCTAAGTTTATGTGTAAATATCAAAATGGGATAATTTTATGCTAAAATGCCTATTTACACTTTACTTAGTTTAAATTCTATGTATTTTGATTCATTTTATCTCATTTCATATTAATATTTTAACTTAAAGTATTAAATCTCTTATAAATAACCCTCCCGTATATATTAATTCATTTTTATTTAAAATATCCCAACCCACTTATTTAACATTAAACCTATGGTTTATATATCCCATGTACCGAAAATAAACCCCGCCATATTCCCCATAGGCTAAATGTTATATTATATTAAAATCCCGCTCCCAATAAACATAAAACATTTGTTAATGTTTTATTTTACCATGTAATATTTTCCCCGCCAATCAAATAATACAATGTTTTTACATTATAAAAATATATTTATAACGTTAAAACTATCCCACCAAACCATCATAAAACATTGATTTTACAATGAAAAAACAAAGGTTTTTGATATTAAAATTAATCCCGCCGTAATACCAAGCCCGGGCCCTAAGCCCTACTACCGAGCATCTTTTCCATTTAATCCCCACTGTTTGCATTAACCCCCTCAGATCCGACGATTCATCTAGCATCATATTTCACGATTCATGTGATGCGCCATTGAAGTGAAGTACTTTCTACTGTCTTTGTTTATCTACTTATGTTTACATGCATCCATATATGTTCTCTAAATTTGAATGATAAATCAGGAGTATTATTATAGGATTTGTTAAAAGAACCCTGTCTTTAACTATTCATCATTTCTATGTTTTCTACTGATTTCCAGAATAGGGAACTCTTAATTGCTCCCTCTTTCGAATGACCTTTGTCTACTCCTTCCTTATCCAGATCAAAGAATCCTCCATTTCTCTTTATCCCAATTAAACCACTTCACCCAAACAACCTTCCAAGATCTTCAAAGACTTGTCTATCTTGCCCTGAAAAAATTTGAATTTTTGACCTTGATCCTAGTTTTGTCTGCTTGACCTTTGACTCCTTATTCCAATGGACAAACAGATCTCCCACTATCCATCCCATTAAGTGATTTTCCCACCAAACCAATTTGTACATCATAATTAGCTTAATATTGTATAATTAAAACAAAGTTAAATCTTATAGATATTTGAACCCTAAGAAGGTTAGATCTTAGAGGTTAAAAGTTGGTCTATGGTTACCTATAATGTTCTTAGACTTTAAATAGAAAATCTCACAACTTTAGAATTGTTAGAGTGATAACAATATGATAGACGTAGTTAAAAGTCAGCAAAGAGTTCCAACAAGCCTGTTGGATAGATACTTCCCTCATATTTGGTTTGGGGTGTCTCATAACCGAACCTATGTTCGGCTAGACTGTGTTGATGAAAATACCTTCCATAAAAAGCCATGGAGGAGGTGTTCCATACAAAAGTTTCTTCATGGCCAAGAGCGGTAATGGAAATCAGAAGCGAGATCCTGATTTACTCATTTGATGTGATGCTCCCAAAGAAATTTCGGGGGAGACACCAACAGAAAAAATGAAGAGGGTCTTCCAATTACAACTGCAGCCACTGTTGGACCAGCTGGACACCCGGGTGAAAGGTTTCAACAAGGTAATAGAAACTCTCAGTACCAAATCTACTGTATTTCCCACTTTTTTTTTAATTTTAGACGTTGAATTTTGCACCTCCGTCCACCACCACCCCCATCCTAACCGCATTACCATCTATGGCATTCCACTCCCACTCACTGCCCACCATCACTCCTTTCTGCAAAAACAATCCAACGAAACCCTCAATACCAACACCTAAAGGGTAAAAGCGCCTGAACCATGGGATCCGAGAAAGTGGTCGATCTCACAAGAGAAGACCAAGCCCAACCAATAGTCACGAGAATGTTAATTCAAAAAGATCCAGAGGTTACCTGCATTTGATCCATCATCAGCTCTTAACATACAAGTTTCATTGCCTCTTAGTACGCAACATTCATCACCACACACGTCATTCACATCCAAATACCACCCCACCCACACTCTGTCTACCTTCGAAACCATCTGAGATTCAATACCACTAGGAACTCAAATGAATGTTGACAGTGAGGTAGAAGTTAACTTAGGAACAACTGGAGTATCTGAGGTTAAACAAACCATAGTGGGACAAGGCACCTTTTTATAACTTCTAATCCATGAAGGTTCCCACATTTCTAATACAACACCCATTGAAACATAGCTAAACCCATTCTAGCAATCCAACTTATTGTTGCAACAGTTCATGACATCCACTAGTCACTGCATTCATGAATCTCAACCGTCGCAGCAAAGTCAACCCACATCCCCATAGGGACACTCTAAAATATTAATTTCTAGTGGGAAACCGCTCAGGGAGAGACATCCAAGCCAAGAGATGTCGAGCAGTGGTGACATGCAAAACTGGGGACCTAGCCAACTTTTTAGTTTCATCCAGATGGTAGCATGACAAGCAAAAGGTATACACATGACCTCTTACAGAAATTTGAGCAACAAGAAAAACAAGTTATTTCACTTACTAATGACTGTAATCAACTCCAAAGCGAGAAAGATAGCCTACAACAGTAGGTAGATTAGGTAACATAGGTCCTTAAAGGCCTATGGCTGACAGTCGCTACCCTAGATAGCAGCACACCCGTAGATATTTCGTCATGCTCAATGGTTGAGAGATCCATTCGGGTAAAAATGGCATGTACAAGCTTGGACCGAGCAAATCAGGAGCTAAGAGAAGCGCTTGCATCAAGACTAGCATTACCAGATCCCTCTATAGTGTATGTCGAGAAGGTATCAAAAAGACAGAGAGAGATGAGGAGCATGAAGGACACACTTGGAATGACAATTAAGAAAGCATACAACTTGTTGGAGCAACTCCACGAGTGTTCCAATTCACTAACAATGAAGGCTCAACCCTTTTTGGAGCAACTACAAAAGATATTCCTTGAAATAAGGGGGACCACAGATCCGGTCAGCCGCACTCATTTATATGACCAAGCAGACGTTTTCGAAACATATATTCAGGCCATCGAGGAACACTCAGCAATGATGAAGCAACTTATCTGGGACCTATGACAACTTGTGAAACAAAAGGTAGAGGTAATTTAGCAACTGGTGTCTGATGTCGAACCCATACTCTAGGAAGTGTTAAACAACTTGTGTTAAACAACTTGCCACAGGTAATGGACGTGAATCAGGCTGACAGAGTCTTCACTAAGACAGAGCCTGTGATAAAGTTATGGCAGCAATAAATAACTAATTTCACAAAGCTCAGGACAACAAGAATGAGAAAGGTTCCTGAGTTGGGGCCTTTTTTGAAAGAGGGAAAAATGGAACAAGAAAAGAAAGAGATGGAAGCAACAGGAGAAACTATGCTGGCATCGGAAGTCGACGAACCACCAGAAGCCGCAAAAGCAGGAAAATATTGACTCGAGATGAGTCAATAACATGCGGTGAGGGAATATTGGGGCCTTTGTTTTGGACAAGACAGTTTTGGAGTTGCGGAGAACCTGAAGACAGGTGGCGGAGCGCAATCAAGGTAATCAGGGAGTTGTCGCGGTTGTGGAAAACCTGAAGGTAGGTGGTGGAGCATAAACAGATGATGGCACAAATGGTAGAAATGGGAGACAAGGAACAAGCAGTAGAACTCCCAGTGATGAAGAAGAAACAGAACGCAGCGGAGCGCAAGGGAAAAACTGAGTGAAAAAGGGGAAAAGACTGATAGTGTTAGTCGGCAGGAACAAATAAGCAGGGATGAAGAGACTTTGAGGATAGTTAGTTAGAGAGAGAGGCTGATAGGAGAGTAGAGCCTAGAGAGAGATCTATGGAGCCATATGTACTGAACTTAACTGTAATAGACTCTGCGAAGTATGTTTATACCATTTTGAGCCAAGTTAATGGAATCAGACTATTGTTGTGATGCATATTATGGATTAGTTGATGCTTGATTGATTATGGTTTATATGTATCTGTTTTAAAATTTTAATTCAATACTTTGAATATATATTGATGAATGATAACTTGCCTCTTAAAGTTGAGATATATGAATGTCTTCTATATGCACGTAAGATATGACTTGCGTTAGTAATATTTCCTCGATGTCAATGATCTAGTATCTAATCTCCGTAAGGTCACACCACGCCTCGGGTGAGACTCCTTACTCCCTCAAGCAGGGTGAAAATGTCGGCATTGTCCTAGACTACAGCAGAAACCTTGTTGGCCTCAAGCCTAAACTTGGGTCTTGGCTAGAGACCTCCTCTTTCGCCAACATTTTTTTGCGTAGATACATTCAGGAGGAAATAGAGTTCCTTGACATATCCTCGCTTGGTGCAACACATTGATATGCTGCCAAGATCGATCAAAATTTTAAACAAAGGAAGTGAGACTTTGGATCTGTGAATCTAAAGGAAGGGAAAGGCAATCCCAAAACGCAGAACAAATGAAAAAGCCAAGGAGGGTCTACCTAGGACAACCCGCCGAAGCCACAAGCAAAGAACGATAAGAAGAAGACAAAGAAGGACACAGGAAAGTGGTGTGAGTTCCATAAGAGCCCCACTCACAACAAAAGTGAGTGTCAGGCCAAGTAGTCACTAGTGGCCAAGCTAAAGGGTTCCTAATCAGATGCATGCTCCGACTCTGAGTCGGAACCTGATAATGGGAATGACAAAGGGAAGCAGATTATTGATGCAGAGCCCAATGCCATCATTGTCACCACTAAGATCTAGAAGGATGCGCCCAAATATCTAGAAGAGGGTGAGTGCCTCTTCCACTTCCATATGTAGGTGAAGTGTTCTCCATTGCAGTTCATTGTCGATAAAAGGAGCCAAAAGAACCTCATTTCAATAGAGGTCGTAAAGTGGTTGGTCCTACAGACCATAACACACCAGCCATTGTACACCATATGGTGGCTTCACCAAGGACAAGATATCCACGTCAGCCAACCGTGTCACCTTCCCTACTGCATCAAGTCCTTCAAATATGAAGTAATGTGTAATGTTTCTCTGCTTGAAGTTTGTGATGTATTATTAATCCAACCATACTTGTGGAAGCGACATGTTGTGTATGAGTCTAGGCCTCACACTATTATTATTACTTTGGGAAAAAATTTGTACAAGATACTAGAGGTAGCATTGCCTATCGCCATCTCTTTTATCACTGCGAAGAAATGCAGTAAGTTCATTTCCCAGATCGGGAATTTTTTTTTCCTTATGACTCGCCCTTAGGGAAAGAAGAAAATTGTGACCACGACCTTCAGACATGGCTCCTTTGCATGGCAGTAGTAGATGGACGAGGTCATGGAGGAATACAGGGACATCTTCACCTCACCCACAGGGGTACCTCTAACCTATCAAGTCAGGCACACCATTGATCTGACCCCAAGTGTGTCACTTCCCAATGGACTGATGTATCGAAACTCTGTTTCGGAGAATGATGAAATCAAGAGGCATATTCAAGAGTTGTTGTAGAAAGGGGACATCAGGAAAAGTTCATCACCCTATGGGAGCCCAATCGTGTTGGTACAAAAGAAGGATGGGACTTGAAGACTCTGTATTGACTATCAGGTGCTGAACAAGATCATTGTCTGGAATAGATATCCAATACCACAGATTGATGAATTTTTGGACCAGCTCAAGGAGGTCCAATATTTCATCAAGATCGACTTGAAGCTTGGGTATCACCATGTACCAATCGAACCCTTTGATGTGTGGAAGACTGTCTTCAAATCCAAGGAGGGCATTTTCAAATGGCTGGTCATTCCTTTCGGGTTGACGAATGCCCTCACAACCTTCATGAGGTTGATGAACACTATATTGCGAATCTTCATCAACTCATTCATGGTGGTTTATTTGAATGACATCCTAATCTTCAGCTAGATTTGGGAAGAGCATATTCGACAATTCCTCCAAATTCTGTGACAACACAAGTTGTGTGCCAATATGAAGAAATGCACTTTTGGTATGACCCAGGTCCAATCCCTGGGGTACACCATTGATGAGAAGGGCATTAAAGAACTTTTGACGTCTAAAATGGGCCTCCTAAGAAAAATGTACAACCAAAACAAACTTTATAAGAACCAATAGGATTCAAGATGATGATGTCAACTATGGGGGATGATTCACCATTTTTGGGCAAGAAAGTAAAAAGATTAAAAAATAATAAAATAATAAAAGTACTTTTTCATCTTATCTCCCTAAGGTTTTACTCAAATTTCGAGTGGGAGTACTTGTTGGATGAAAAATTTAATTCCTCATCCAAGGAGTACCCATGTTACATACTTTTGATGGAACCTGCTACAAAAAAATGAGAAATGCATGAGAAATGTGTTTGAAATCATATTTTTTCATGTATTTCTCATTTTTCATATAGCAGGGTTCATCAAAAGTATGAAACATGGGTACTTGTTGGGCTAGAATTGTGAATTACGAATAAATCACACTTCCCTAGACAGGTGTTAGTCTAGAACAACAGGTGAAAGAATATACAATTATTTCTCCTAACTTAGAATAGATACACAGAGAGGATTGGAGGCTTACTTGTTCAGTCGCTTCCAAATAGATCCTTCTGTCGCTTCTGCTGCAGCTTCAAATTCAAGCGGTTTTTGAGCTGAATTCTTCTTGCAAGAAAGAACACTGAAAAAACATAAGATGCAATAATATAGATATCTATTCAAGCTAGTTAGCTAAATCAGTAAAGCATAAACCATACACATCAACTAAGATCTTGCAATATGGAAAATCAAAGCCAATACAGATGCATATAGGAAAAAATAAGCAGTACTCTTTATTGATGATAGAAGGAGAGGTTACAACCTAGTGACTGATTTGAAGTGACCTTCCAGCAACGTTACCAAGCCTCATAACAGTATAAATCTCTCCAGAAGTAGCTACACAAATCTAGCTCTCAATTGAAAATCCTCCAGCATTTCTCTACTCAAATTCTTCCTCCTCAAGCACTTAGATCTGTGCTTAATTTATAGATGAACTGTAGGTTGTTTTGCAATCAATGACTTTCCAATAATAGGTAAGACATGTTTCCAGTCATGTAGATGTCAAATGGACACTTGTATTAGAAGCTTCACACATGTGAACTCTTCTAGAAGGCACTGGCTAAGTGAATATTCTGGAACAATGAGAATTTCGCTCCCAATGTGACCAACGCACCTGTGAATGTCGGGAAGTGCTTTGCAGAGCAGCCTTGCATGGGGCTACCTGCATATGCAATGCACTTAGGCCCTTTAGAGCCTACGTTGGTGAGCTCTCATATGATATATAATAAGCTTCAAACCATGGAAACCTTTGCTTGATGAGGAGTGGTCACCTGCATCAATCTTACAATACATTATATCATGATATATCCTCTTTGATCATAATTGCTGAGGGTAGGCATTCCCATGTTCAGCACATAAAACAATATAATAACATGTACATAATTTAGAAAGTCATCTTCATTGGAATGTTTCCCAGATGCAGACATGCCTACAGATATAGGCCCATGTTTGGATGATAATTTCTATGTAAGGTCACTATATGGATGATGTGTACAAAAATCCTGAAATCACAGCTCGTATGGATGAAACTAGATCCAAGGTCTTCTTATCTCATTCACTCGATCATTCAGGTACAAATCTAGCCATGCGAATATATG
Source organism: Pinus albicaulis (assembly GCA_034641835.2). Lineage (NCBI taxonomy): Eukaryota > Viridiplantae > Streptophyta > Pinopsida > Pinales > Pinaceae > Pinus > Pinus albicaulis. The sequence goes on along the minus strand of CM076582.1, from coordinate 1,260,658,900 downwards.
ATTTATAGTCGAACATGGAAAGACATCATTTGATTACCAGCAAATGATGTGAGTTGTTAACAAATGCGAGAGAACCACCATTAATGTCAATGGCCCTCAAGGTACTACAATACACTTTGTAAGGCGTGAATAGATGATTTGATGTCGAACACCGAACAAAATCTTTCGGTCAAAGGTTCGGAAGCGAGGATCTTGTTGATGCTGTAACAAGCCTCATGGTACTGGAATCTGATGTTTCTAAGTGAACTTCCTGGATATTGATTTTTCATTGACAGGAAGTCACCTTATTGCAAAACTGAAGTTACAAATTTTGGAGACAAGGGTATGACTTGATATAGCAATTTTCAGGGATGACGGCTATGAGAATGAAGGTTTATGAGTATTGCAGAAGGATGAGTTTTTAATCACTGGATGACTTCTCTTGAACATATCGGCGACACTATGATGAGTTGGAAACATTGACCCAAAACCGAAGTGAAGGTATGATGAACCATAGGTGTGAATGAACCGTCAAGATGATTACCCAACCCAAAAATTCACAGCCATGGAGTGAAAGAAGTGTCATGTTCAAGAGCGACTTGCTACCATAAAGAAATTCTTGCTCATTTTTCCAAAATTTTCCCCGGTCATTTGTCGACCAGTACCTCTTTATTTTTTAACAAGCTTGAGGAGGATAACATTTGCTTGATCTATAATTCAACCCTTCAGGTGAATAAAGTATCGCTATTTAATAATTTAACGAGTCTAGTGATGAATGAAACTCGATTCTTGCCATGATTGACAAGCCTGTCGCTATTTTATGTTTTAACGAGCTTAACGATAGTGATAGCTCGGTCCTTTTTCATATTTATAGAGTCTGAAAAAGAGGACAAAAGAGAACTCCAAAAGTACTTTTTCATAGATTTGTCACTCAGATCCGAAAAGTGTAAAATAATATCTGAGAGAACCTCTTTGGTCATGTTTAACCAAGGTATTCCTTTTTCGTAAATAATCCATCTCAGTCCAGAAAAGGGTTAAACTTATACTGAGTAGACAATTCATTTACTTTAACAAGCTCGAAAAGACAAATGCTCGGCAATATTTTCACATTATCGGAGTCTGAAATGAGTTGAAAGAAGACTCTAGGAGTTCCTTTTTTGCTGTTATCGAAGCTCGAAAAAGAGATAAAAGTGTGCTTCAAATCCTTTTTCATTTTTAACAAAGCTCGAAAAATAAGGAGAAAAAGTATGCTTTGTGGTCAAGTCATTCTTTGAATAAATCTACATGACTAATCTGTTCATCAGTTGTATTTCCTGTTCAGAGCAACATCAAATGGATTAAAAACACCTGTTTCATGATAAAAACATAATAAAACTATAGTCATAGCAATAAATTTAACTTTGAAACTATTAAATGACTATAAAAAGTAGTTTCACTATTCATTTTTACCATTGCATAGTTACCATTTGCATTTTGGAGCTCTAAACCTGATTTTGCCCCAGAACTTCAGTCGTCGATTGCGGTCGTTTCTGTGGAAGGATTTTGTTGTTGTTTGATCCAGGTTAGTACCATGAACCTCCTCTTCCCTTTGGTATTCATTTCATTTCCATTCTTTGCATATTTTTAAGGTTTTAAGGCCCCTAGGGTAAATTCTTCCCAAAATGAGGGAAATGAATCCCTGAATGTTGAAACCTACATTGCATAGCAGGTATAGTGAAGGGTGCTTGCATGTGCAACGCACTGTCCCAACCCAGGGAGTGCGTTGGGCGCAGTTCAATTTTTTTATTTTCTTGTTGTACCCAAAATTTGCCTAGTTTTTTGCAATGAATGGAACCTAGTGGATCTTATGGTTTTATTTCAGGTTTCCATTGGATTATAATGACGATTACATGGAGGGAAAGAGAACATGAAGAAAAATATATGATTGCCTTGAATGATACGGGTACTATAAGAGCCTTGAGAGATTTTGGACTACTTAAGTACTTCAAATTGTCGGGAATGAGGCAAAAAATAGAACTCTTGGAGTTCTTAGTTCGAGCATGGGATCCAGCGATAGAGGCATTTCAAATTATGAACAAAGTGGTTCCCATAATAGTTGAGGATGTGTATTTTCTCATAGGTTTGTCAAGGAGAGGTTTTCCCATTTCTCTCACAGGGTCTACCATTGGAGGAGAGAGAGTGAGGGATTATGTTATGCAGTATTTCTATCCAAGGGCAAAACCTAGTAAATATGTAAAAATAAACATCCGGGAAGTCAGGGATTTGCCTTTGAGAACCATCCTTTTCACGATCACTAAACTTTCTGGCACCATTACACTACATGTAGCGAACATATCGTATATGAAGTATGCGCTAGAGTGCTTAGAGCCAATAGTCTTCAAGTGGTCTGAAGCTGGTCTATCTCAGATAAAGGAACAACTGAACAAAGCAAAGGGAGGAAGGAAGAAAATTTTTAGTTATGGTTCAATCCTTATCTCCTTCGCTTTGGAACGGATTCCACTGATGCAGCCATAGCATGTAACACTAGATATATCTAGTCCTAGATATCCTTGAATGCAGAGATGGGTAGAACTCATGGGTCGGCATGCAGACCAATTGACCATTGTGTTCTCTACTGCATTCTTCGCCTTGTTCGGGCGAAATATCATCGTCATCGATGAGTACGCATACGCAAGCATCGAATTCCGAGGAGATTCAGATTTAGTATTACTAGAAGGTGCTCAGTGGGGTGCAAAAGGTAAGAATGATTTGACCATGTTTTTTGATTTTTTCTAAGGTTTATACAATGTTTTTGTGTTTTGATTTCTTTCCAATACTAAACTAAATGTTTGATGTAATGCAGATATTGGCCATGTTCAACCAGTAGAGGAACCAGAGCGCAAAGAAGATGTGCCAGAAGAGAGGGTTGTCAAGAGAGTAGTCCTTCAAGACCTTGATATGGTTGAGACTCTAGCTGAGCTTCAGTAGCACATAGAGGGATTGACCTTTGGGATTCCGGATTTCCGAATCGAAGAGCTTCCCATGCGACTGCAGCGACATACTATTGGGGTTCCTAACTGTTGGATGCGGTTACTCTGTAGGATTTCTAGATATTTAGCATGTTACCATGAGCACCACTAGTTTACTTATGACATTTTGCATACATTTTGAGGTCAGATGACCAATGTGTCTTGGGCACAAATTTTGTAAAAACCTATAACTATCTATCTATATGATTTCAGAGTTTTTCCTATGTTTATTGTGCAATCCTATTCAATGATGTGAATGTTTTCTTTATCTATGTTGCAAATTTCTGTCTAAAACTTGATTAGCTAATGAATTAGTCAATGTGTTCAAATTTCTGGAAATGTGTTGATATTGAATAAAAGAAAAATGTCTTTCCAAAAGTAGAACTCTTAGGAACAATCTAAGAAGTATTGGATTTATAATAGTATAAACACTAGTAAGTTGTAATACCACAAGTTGTGAGTCCAACCTTATGATTATGTGGTTAATACCAAATGAAATGGCATCAGAGAGAAGTTAGATCAACGCGCTATACTCAGCGATATTTTTCGTCAATCTACCAATACAAATGCCTTGAAAACTCACTAACTCGCCGTTTGAAGCGAAAATGGCCCACGCTGCAGTGGATAGATTCTATGTACTACTACTAGCACCATCAGCATATCCAACAAATGGTTCCGAAGATTCAGACATCTGCAATGAAAATTAAAGTGGATTACTAACTTCAAGAAAATTCTAAAAGAAAATTAAGATAGTGAATGCAAATCAACAACATATAAACAATATAATACAAAGAATTACTACGCTCATGATTAAGCATAGTAACGTTTAAGATACAACCCATTTCTAGGCTGTGCCAATGGAATCCCATCATAATCAACTAACTCATAGACACCCTTAGCAAGAACTCTTTTGACAATATAGGGGCCATGCCACAATGGCTCGAATTTCCCTATACCTATTACATAAGATTCTTGATCATAAAGAAGGACCAAGTCACCCTCTGAGTAGATGCGAGGCTAGAATTTTTTTTTGTACTGCACCTTTATACATCTCTTATGCGCTTCATTGGCCAATTGGGCTTCACGTCACATTTCATCAAGATGGATGAGGTTAAGGAGACGTGCTTCTTCTTCTGAGGTGTCAGGTAACAAGTCTATCGCGAGTTTTAACGATGATATTTCGCATTGGATTGGTAATATAGCTTCTAGACCATACACCAATTGAAAAGGAGTAAATCCGGTTGTGTTTCTCACCGATGTTCGATACGCCCAGAAAGTGGAGTACAGGATCAAATGCTAGTTCCTTTTACGGACTCCTATCATTCGTTGAAGCATTTGTTTAAGAATTTTGTTAATAGCCTCAACTTGTCCATTTGATTGTGGATAATAAGGAGTAGAATTATCATGCGACAATCCTAACTTGGTAGTGAATTCAGACATCATATAGTTACGAAAATGCTTCCCATGATCCGTAACTATAGCCTGTGGGACCCCAAACCGTGCAATAATGTGGTTGAAGAAAAAAAATGCAGTTGTTTGTCCCGTGTTATTGAATGTAGGCATCGCTTTGGCCCATTTGGTAAAATAGTCAACTGCGACAATAATATAACCATGCCCCCCGGATGAAGGAGGGTTATAGGCCATGAAATAAATACCCAATTTTGTAAATGGTCCAGCAGAGACAACAAGATGCATTGGCGCTGGTGGTTTGCAAATTTTATGATAAAAAATCTGGCATGCATGACAACTTTTGACTGCGAGGATGCAATCTCGAAAAATAGTAGGCCAAAAGTAACCAACGTGGAGTATCTTCTGCGTGGTAGCATATCTAGATAAGTGTCCACCACAAGCCCTAGCATGACAATCATTTAACACTTTTCTGGCCTCCTCATGAGTGAGGCACCTCCTTAAAATGGTATCGACACCACGAAGAGAAAGTATATCACTGACGATCAGATAATTTTTTGCTTGGTATCGAATATGTCGTTGTTTAGAGTGAGAGGTATTAGGTCGAAAAGTTTGGGTTTGGAGATAAATGATGAAATCCCCATACCAAGGATCAGATGATCCGATCAGAAATAGAGACTCGTCTGGAATAGATGGTTCCAACGTAGTAGCAGTACTATCAGAGGGAAGGTCACAGAGAAGCTTAGCCAAAAATAAAGACTTCTTTGACTTGGATTTGATGAATTCCAAATCAAATTCCTGCAAATGACAATCCATTTTGAATATTTTCCCCCCATCAATTGACGTGATAATATATAAGTCATGGGGTTGCAATCCGAAACTATTGTTGTTTTTTGGAGTAGGATATAATGGCGAAATCTTTGGAACCTGAACAGCTGCCAAGGCAATATTTTCCACGTATGAGTACTTAACTTCGGTATCATTGAGATTATGACTCAAATAATAGATCAGATGTTCAATTCCATCTTCTACTTGGAACAAAACCATAGCAATGGTTGTTTCAGCTGCAACGATATATAGGAAATGATCATTTTGATAATTAGGAGGATACATTAATGATGCTCGGATAAGATGGTCCTTGACAACATCAAAAGAAGCTTGTGCAACTTGGTCCCAATGGAAGGGAATCCCATTTTTCAATAATCGAGTAAATCCTTTAGCCATTTCGGCGTAGTTTGGAATGAACTTCTCAGGAAGTTAGCCTTTCGTTGAAGTTTCTGTATCTGAAGTAAATTTGATGGCACAGGCAAATCAAGAATGTCCTGAACCTTCAGTGGGTCTATTTGAATTCATTATTTTGAGACTACGAATCCAAGAAATTGACCAGAACCAACACAAAACACACATTTATGTGGATTGAGGCATATCTTGTAGTGTCGACAGTGTAAGAAAATGGGTCTCAAATGCATTGGGTGATCAGTCTGATTTTGTGAATGCGTTGGTAAATCGTCTAGATATGGTTGAAAAATGTGCTTGATGTCATTGAAATAATAAGCCATTGCTCTCTAAAAAGTTGCCCCAGCGTTCTTTAAACCAAACAAAAGTTTCCTATATGCGAATGTGCCCCAGGGACAGATGAACGTTGTCTTATGTTGGTCATCTGGGTGGATATTGATTTGATTGTAGCCAGAAAATCCATCCATGAACGAAAAGATTTCACATCCAACACAATCGTCAATAATCTGGTCGATAAAGGGAGTAGGATAGTTGTCTTTTCGACAAGCATGATTAACATCTCGATAATCGACGCACAGTCTAATGGTTCCTTGTTTTTTCATAACAGGAATGATATTAGAAACCCACTCAGTTAGAAGAACAGGGTAAATAAAACCAGCACACAAACGTTTTTCAACTTCTGCTTTGATGGCAGTGGCTTTCTTCAGATGAATAGGACGAAGTCGTTGGCACACCAGTTTAACATCAGGATACATATTAATAGTGTGTTCAACTATACTAGTATCTATGCCTGGCATTTCCTCATAAGACCAAGCGAATACCTCACGAAATTCACGAAATAGAGAGCGATATTATTCAAGTTCTGATGGAGAACAAGATACATCGACATGAATATTTTCTACAATGCCAGGTTTGGTCGAAATATCTATAGAAATGGTTTCTTCAATATTTGATAAATTTCACTCAGAATCGATTGCATTAATCGGTAAAGAATTCGAAAAGAAAGTTTTGGTGGATGGGTGATATAGTTCACCGATATTGTTTTCTTCATAATAAGGAAGATGGGAATGATGATGATAATCTTCCCATGGTTCTCCTTCTGAAATCATAGCTTCCAAAATATTTTCATCTGTCAAAAACTTTGAGGAAAATGGATCAGATGGAGTACCAAAATCTAAGGAACGATCAACCCAAACACTCGGCAATGCTGATTTCGGATTTGCCACCCAAGCCAAATATATTGATTTTTATTCTAGCTCAATAGGGTTGGGCGGTAAAAAATCATCCAATGTAGGAATATCAGAATCACTCGTACTCTCCCTTAAGCCAGATAGAGTGGAAGAGATCATTTAGCAGGTCTCTATACTTGCAATTTCTGCCGACGTCGCAAGTGGCGGTAATGCAAAGGTTCCCATAAGGGTGGAATCCTTTAAGAGTCCTACACAAATGTTCTGAATTTCTAATGGGGGTAAGTGAACAAACAAAATGCTTCCATTTACCTACGAAGTAGAGGAAAAAAAGGATAATTGATTAATGACTATGATTGTACCTTTATGTGGAAAGGCAATCATTCTAAAGTATGTAGAAACAATGGCAGTCATTGCATATACCCATGGTCTTCCAAGTAAAATATTATAGTCAAGGGGTCCATCAACAACCTCGACATCAATATTCATTGTTTTACCCCCTAGTTCAACATGCAAGTTATTAATAATACCACAAGGTTTATATGTTCTTCCATCAAAAGCCTTCAACGTCATTAATGATTGTGATAATCGCGGCTAACCAAGTGACTTCCAACAATTTAGAGACATAATGCAGGTAGATGCTCCCTCATCAATAATAGAGCGATGAACAAGGTGATTGAGAACATTTAATTGTATGGAGAATGCCAATTCTACTAGTAGCTGCAATAAATAGCCCGTATGATTAAATACGACAAGATTAGAATCAGTCGGATCAATTCCACCAATGGCCAACAATAAAGCCTGTTTCTAGGAAGGACAATTTTGTAATACCTCAAGAGCAGACATAGATGAAGGGGATTGAGCCAAATCTTCAACTATATTATAATTTTGTGCAGCTCTTGCTCAAGGATTATATGTCTATTTATGAATTAATCCCTTTGGTGGCTTAATTTTCAATTCAGGAATAACAGTAGGTGGTACTGATTCAGTAGATGGATTCGTTGTCGAGGTAGTAGGTTGATCAGTGACCAAACTACCATAGTCTTTATTTCACATTGACACAAGAATATCTTGTGAAGGTTTTGTGGTGGATAAAATTAACACTTGGGAACTAGGGGCTGGATCCGTAGCAACCAAATTGGTGTCCGGATTTGGAAATGGGTCTGTCAACACAGCTGACGTATGGGAAGTCTTGATGATTTTTGAGACTTCAGCATGGTGAGGAAAATCCCTAACAAATTGTTCCTCGTTACAGATTATGCATGGATAATGAGGTTTCCGTGGTCCAGATGGTTGATCAGATGATCTTTCTTGCGGGTTAGAAGTTTGCTTTTTATTTGATTTCCATTTTTTCTTACTTCCTGGTTGTTTTTCACTTTTTCCTTTATCAAATGACACGACATTAATTTCGGAAGTAGGAGCAGGATCAGATGCAGTAGCATGGTGTGTGTTTGCAGTGCCTATCAAGCTGTCTCCGGCATGAGAGTCCTTTATTTGATGAGGAACATTGAAATTAGATCGCAGCGCATTAGGAATTTTTTCATAGAGCGTGTCAGATTGAGTGTAAATCAAGTCTAAATATAGGGCACCAGCGAGAACTTGCTCTTCTATGATGACGCCACCCTTAGCCACATCCTCAGTTATAGATGGTAACAGAGACTTAATGAACCATTCAACAAGGAGCTGATCAGGAACAAATGTCTTAACCCTTTGTCGACGGTGACGCCACTCATGAATATGATCTGAAATGTGAGTAACATTAGTCTATTTGAATTTGGTCAAGAGTTCCATTCCAGTTTCCTATCTGATTGGTAACTGGAAATGGGTCAAAAAGATAGTAGCTAGGGCAGTGAAATTGTCAAAAGAAGCTCTAGGTAACTCAATGTACCATTTAGAAGCCAGACCTATGAGCGTAAACTGGAAAAGACGTAGTCAAACAAAATCATCATTCAGGGAATTTGATGAACACCATAAATGATAGGTCATAACATGAGTTGATGGATCTTCTCTAGGGTTTCCATTGAATTTGGGAATATCAGAGGGTAATTTATGGGGTATCACCAGCTACCAAGGAGCGTAATTGATAGGATCATTGGTTAACTGGTTTAAATATGGTAACTCTATGGTTGCAACAAATGGAAAATTTCTATTAAGGTCAGGTTGAGCATAGCCAGGGTAAGATGGAATTGCTTGAGCAACAGGCATTTGAGCACCAGCATATGGAATCTATTGCTGGTAACCCAGATAGGGGTTGTTTTGCATAGGAAACGCTTGAGGATTCTATTGACCAAAACCTGGATATGTTACTTGTTGAAATGAATTTTGAGGCATTTTTTCTTGTGGCTACCAAGGGGTCTGTCCACCAATGTTATAACCCAAATTAGTATAACTTGGATTCGGTTGGTATCTATAAGCAAGTTGCGTTTGTGACATCCCATAAAATGGTACACTAGCTTGTGAATAAATGATTCTTGATACAGGTTGTTGTAAATTAACCAAAGGATTTTGTGTCTGTGGACCCAACATTTGATGATATTGAGTTGAAGGACCCGCCTGATAAGGTTGATGTACAATATTTTGATTCTGTAACAGGGGTATAGATGTATTAACAAGTGGTAATGAAGTAGGTGTAACAGGTTGAACCAGTTGATACGAGTGTACAATCGTTTGTGGTTGGATAGGCAGAGTGCGATGCCATTGACAAACATTCATGTCAACATTAGTTTGACCAAAAAGTGACAGAGTATTTTCATATTGGGTGACCAAAGGTTGCCCCCCAACATAAGGAGGATAATAAGATGGAAAATAATTTTCTTCAAATGATGGGAGTCCAGTTGATATGGTACTTAGAGGAATTGACCCAAAAGGACCAACTTGATATTGCCCTGATGATGTATGTAATGAATCAAGTCGTTCAGTACTAACGATAGGACTACCAGTTAAAATACCAGATGATGACATTGGTAAAGACCATGGTCTTGAAGATGCACCAGAGAAAGTGCTAGATAATGATTTGTAACCTGTTGGGACCGAAGGGCCACCGTGAAAATATAACTCTAGTGAGGTTGTGAACATCGACGGAGTTGCGAGGATAGGAGCTGACGTAATTGGAACAACAAACCCAAACGAAGATGTTAGTTCAGACATGGTTGTTTGACCAAATGTATACTCTCGAAAATCGATGGGAGATTGAATGGGAACAAGATCAACAAAAGCAGATGGAAATGATTGAGGAAAAGACTCGTACAGGTAAAGGTCCCCCCCCCAAAATGGGTTGGAGTTAAAGGTGTATCATCTTGTGGGATTTCTTCAATCGTAATTAAACTAGGAGGAAGAACTTCACCGTCAGGCCCAAAATATATTTCAGATGGTTGACTGTGTGATAAAAGAGTTTCAGTGGCTACATAAATTTGTGGGATGACCAATGTAGGAACAACTTCCGGTCGTCCGACTTCAGGATTCAGATGTTCTGGCAAAGAAGCGACAGGATCTGGATCAATTTGTGATTGAACAATGTCGGGTCTAGGAGGTATGGTCTCAGTGATTGAATGGATCATGACCACGGGTAGCTGTGAAGACTCCATTTCGAGAATAGTAGATGAACCGAGATGTGTGGAAAAAATTTGAGCTAACTCTGGTTTAAAAGATGATGCTTCTCTAGAGGTACAAATTGTACTTGATTCAGCAAATCATGATCACCTTCGTCTACCAGAAGTAACTTTCGGTGGTAAAGGTGGTTTTAAAGCTAATCTACGCGAATGATGGGGAATAGGATTTTGTTCTTCCACGATTACTGATTTATTTTAACAAAAAAAAACAAATAAACAAAAAGAGGGTAATGCTAGGCAAAAGGGTTTACCAAGAAACTGTGAACTATAGAATACCTCCTGGCGAACCAAGAAGTATGGGCAGGCAATCTCCCCGAATGCTGTGTTCAGTGTATCACAATTTCAAGGCGGCCGACTCGGTTCACTATGGATAGATAGCACCTAAAATTTTTCCTCCCAAATATACTCGAAGGTACGTGGAGGCCCAAGTCCATATTAGCGCTGTCTGATGCGAAACCGCATAGTGCGAGCGCCCCTTTATACTTATCGTACTGTAACACCACCCGATCTACCCAAAAGTATGTGGACGAGCTATGATATACTTACGTATGTGGAGTGAGGTATCACACTCGGAATGTATCGCAGACAAGTTAATGACAACTGCTATGTTTTACGACGTCAGAACACATCTCTAGCCTAGACCTTCTAAATTTTATTGTTATGGTTCCAAAGCTTTGTTAAGTAAATTGAGATTAATTTTATGTTGATCTTGCTTAACAATTTTCCTTTCAAAGGTTCACCGTGATGATGTGTATGAAATTCCTTAAATGAAAGCTAAGAATGATAAACAATATTTCACTTTCAATTTCTTCAATGAAAAGCCTAGCTACTAAGGGAAGAGAGAAAATAATTTGTGGGCAAACAAATCAATGAAAAAAATAAATAAATGAGCACAAACTAAATGCAGACTTCCTAATGTTCCTTTTGCAAAACACACATTATTCTACATGCAAATGCAAGTTTTTCTTTTCAGTTTCCTTAATGTTATGAATGCAGAAAAGAAACTAGGTGCACTAAATTAACAATTCAAATGCTTTTTACTTTCGAGAAACGAAGAATAAAAACAACAATTTCTCTTTTGAAGGAAAAACGAGGATTTCAACAACAATTTCTCCTATCAAGGAAATGAAGATTTTATGACAATTTCCTATTTCGAAAGAAAATGATTCTTAATGCAACCATAAAAAGTACTTTCAAATCAACTTGTCAATGTGTTGTAGCCGCTACAACAGCACCCAAAATTTTGGGTATTTTTAAAATTTCGGGTTCCCCCTTCCACTCGCTTAGCCATTAGGGTTTTAACCCAGCCTGTAGTCAATGACATCCTTTTAACCAATTCCAAGCCTCGGCTGAGCCTTCTCATCATCATGACGAGATTCTCTTGCCACAGCCGCGCCATGTTTGGGGGATCACCAGGCATACACTCGAATAGGAATTTCCCTATGCATTAAGTATATCTGTTCGAAGCCCTTTCATCATGGATCATATATGCATTTTGTTTAAGTATTGTAATTAAGCTCATAATCTCAAGTAAAATTATGTGGGGGGATCGTTCTCTGAAAATGACTTGAACTGATTGTTATGATAATGTTGCATGCAGATTGACCCCACAGATAACATATCAAGCATAACAAGGGCACATCAATGGAGAAATTGTCAAATCACGGTTGAGTCACATCTTTCTGGATATGCAGTTCCATTCCTAAAAGGGAAGAGTTACCTGATCCAAACGAGGAGTGTCTGGTGCAAGTGAGGAGTAGTACTCTTATTTACCAAATGTGAAACGAACAATATCAAGATAGAATTGGATGCTTCATAGACAACCTGCACTTTAACTTGGGATGCAATGGGCTCCTTTTGTTGCTATCTATGGAATCCTACATTTTGTGGGAAGCTAAGGGCAGGGCACCTAAATCTTGCCAAAGTTTGGTTTGATCACTGATAGAATATCTTCATTGCCAAGGTACGCAACTGGCTATACAACATCCGTAGTATGTGTACATGATGAAAATCATCAAAAGGTAAAAGACCAAGGCATGTCATCAAGATTACCGACAGTTGTGCCTCCGGTGCAGTCACACAGTAATTCAGATAATGAAAAACCCTCAGAAACTATACATCAAGAGATTGGAGTAAATATGAGAGAGATAATAGATGCTGCTTTAGTGAAGCACATATCCCTCCTTCAACAGATAGAGAGGGTGCTAGGATTAATGTGCTCGGGAGAAAAATATGGTGCAGATCTGGTTCAACTATAAAAAGAGACATTTGGGTCCACAGGGAAAGTCACTTGCATATCATGATGGCCAACAGGTCCCCTAGCCAAACCATCTGATCGATGTAGATGAGATGTTAATCTCCTTGAAGGGAGTCTCCAATGAAGAAGAACTGTATCAATTGATGGCAGTTTGGAAAGGAAGGTTGACCTTTAGGTTAATGGTGTTGGTACTGATCTCATCACATAGAGTACCTTAATCGAATTGGCTAGAAAGGTGTATTTGGCAATGCAAAACGGTTTCAAGAAGATGTACACACTTCTGATGTGTACATGGAAAACCAAAAATTTTAGATGCGCTGTCTGTTTTCTATGATGTTAAGTCAGTAGAATGTATAGCCGATCTGACAAATTGCAATATCATGATTGATGTTTATGGCAAGATTGGATATGATTATGCTGGAGCATGAGAAAAACAGGCATCCTTCTTAACGTTGTTACCTATAAGAACATTCTGAAAATGTATAGAGATGCAGAGCCCTTTGGAGGAGCCATTCATTTGTTCCGTCTCATGCAAAAAAAAACGATATAGAGCAGAATGCTGTAACATAAAATACCATGATCGAAATTCATGAACAAACTCTTAATTATGATAACACGCAAAAACTTATGAATACTGCATGAGAAATCATTGGGAAGAAAGCAACATTGACCGAAGTGTAGGAAAGAATACAAGAAACGTTTCAAAAGCTGGACAGACCGCCATCGTCTGTTCGCTCGTCAGTACTGGCCCCACAAAAACGAACATTGAAGAATCTGACTGAACTGAAAGGTTTTCCACGGAAGGATGTGGGTTTGGACATGGAAGATCTACAAAATTTGAATGGGAATAAGGGGATCGATGGCAGTCATTTCGTTCCAGAAAAGCATGATGGAAAGCTTGGCCACACAAGAAATATTTTGACTTCATGACTAAAGCCTAATTTCCTATCAGCGCCTGGATTTTTGTTTGATTACGGATGTTACGACGTTCTGACCTCATTACTAAATCTGCAAGGAAGTAGTCCAATGCATATTCGAGCATAGCCCCACCGGTGGTTAAAAAATGATATCGCGGCTCATATTCATTCACGGAAGATGCGACAGGTTTTTCTAGCTGCATGTTTAATAATAGTCATTACGCGTGGAAAACATGGATGTTGCACTTGTGTTTTTTTTTAAAAATCCCGCACGAGGGGCGAGCTCCCATTTACTATTTCTATTATACTTGCTATTACAGTGCCAAGTGGAAACCATGCAAGATGCAAGAAGATTTAGCTCGAAATAGCCCACAACGCGGACGTTCACTCTATGCCAGGTTCGAAAGGATATTTTCGGTCACGCATTCGAACTCGAGCATAGTGTTACCGAGATAGAGTCTGGTTATCTGAAAAGTGAACCTCGACAGTTGAGCATTGAGTGTGATATATCAATAACAGAGGAATGTCTGTCATTCAAAACGAGTCACGACGATCTGTAAAAAGGTCTCACAGGCGGCGTACCCATGATATTATCGCTGCGGGGTGTTGAAGTAATCCAATTGCCCCACCTATTGTTCACAAAGATCACGCCGGCCATGGCCTCAGCATGCCAAACACAGTAACAGTACCCGTGTTCGTTGATTATGTTTAGCGGCGCATATCCCTTCCTTATGAGTTGATTCCATGGCTGGAGTATATGGTGCAAATGCCAATGGTTATAACAGTTTAAAGATTGCAAAACATCGATCAGTGGGAGCCCACAGTGCATGCGACTCCTCGACTGTGTGAGGGAAAACCAAGTCACAGAGTCGCAGTTAAGCGCATCCAGGAGAGATCGTGACTGGTGTGACTCTCCAGCTGTGCGACCTCCGCACCAAAATTGCAACTTCACATCCTCAGGCAATCAAACCTCATAATGATCCCATGCACTTGAGTTACAGCAGTAAGTCGCAGTTTAGCCCAGGTCGCTGAGTCGCAGACCTGTGAGGCAAGTGCAAAGTGCGACTTGGTGGTATTAGTGACCCCGTGACCCTTTTGATGTCTCAACACAAGTGAAGATGAATTTGCGCGACCCCTCCAGGTCGTTGATTCGCAGTACACACTTCTGGACAGGAAATGCAACCATGCGACTGTGCGACTCCTCCGAGGTCGCAAGGTCGCAGAAAAGTGTGCCCAAGGAAAACTGCGACCAAGGAGATTCTCTGACTATGCAACCCTAGTTACAAAAATGAAATTTTTCGTATTCGAGCATGAAATGCTATTAGCTTGGCTGCAGAGAATCGTCTTAAAATGCAAGTATTCTATGGTGTTTTGGAGCAGTGTGTTGTTGTCCTTGCAGATGAAAAGCCGCTAAGATTAAATAAGCCCAACTTATTGATAGAGATAAGCTTTGAAATACCATATTTCACAGCCATTTGTGGATGGCAACGTCTAATGTGCATTCAAGACTAGTTGTCTGGAGATCTTAAGAACCCAGACAAAAGCAGCAGCTGGCCATCTGTGAAGACACTGTTGTTACCACAACTTTGGTAACTAATATTTCCTTTTTCTGATTTCGGCATGCGTTGCCCCATCAATTCAGGATGGGATATTGCTATTGAAACGTTCCTATGCTCCACGCTTCTCTCAGTTAACAAAGATGCTCGAAGGTTGTGTCCCGAGACTGTCAATTTTTTGCAAGCCCTGTTGATGTCCGCGTTAGATACTAAGGCATTCTAAAGTGAAATGCTCCAATTTTGTCCTGAGTATCAAGAGTATGTGAATTTTAATACGCTCTTCAAGTGGGGACTCTACCAACCTTTGGTTTTCGCTATGATCATGGAGACTAATGATGGTGCGCCTCCCTTTGACTCAAACATATATAGGGTTGGCATACTCTTTCTATATCAGAAATGTTGAGAGGTTTTGTAAACATATATCATGACATTGTTTCGTTCCCTGAAGCATTTGCATCCTTGTACCCCTATTGCATGAAATAGTCAAGAAAATAAGACATCTGAGACTCTCCAATTGAATATGACAAGTATTGCTTCCCTAATAAATGGGGAAATTGATGAGCACAAAATCTACGACAACCATTGAGGATGCGGATGAAGAAGCCCATGCCTATCAAGCAATTCAATCCAAGATTTGAAGAGAACTTTGTGCATGGGAAATATTATGATCCTGACGGGGAAAGGGCACAGAGGAAGCTTACCCTAGCCATTCTCTCTGATGATTCAGTAGCCCTACACGTGACCACATAGGGGTCTAAGTTTACTATTTTCATTCTTGAAATTATTCAAACATGCTCTTAGTATCGACGTTAGATCATGAAGATGTGTAACCTAAGCTATGTGACTGCAGGTGGAAGCTATTGGTTTGCACGATGAGTTGGAGTTTTTCCACCAAGCAAGAGGGCCTGTTTTCAAATCAAGGATGCGGGATAAAGAATATTGCTTTAAAATCCAACGATAGCCCAAGAAGGCCACAAGTCGTTGATCTACCCAAGGTCGCAGGTCGCATATTTTCCGAGGTCGCAGGTCGCAAATTTACTTAGGTCGTAGGTCACATATTTGCTGAGGTCGCAGGTCGCATATCTGCCGAGGTCACAGGTCGCACATCTGCCGAGGTCGCAGGTCACAAATTTACCAAGGTCGCAAGTTGCATATTTGCCGAGGTCGCAGGTCACATATCTACCGAGGTCGCAGCTCACATATCTGCCGAGGTCGCAGGTTGCGGATGGTCCAAGATTGGGTCGCAAGGCAGCCCAACCGTCGGGAAGCTGAAAAGTCAGAGACCCCAAAGGGTAAGCTTTGCTCTATAAATACTTCCTTCGAGAACTTGTTGATGATCTTTTTTTTTCGGGACTCAAGAGCTATACAGCATTGTATTGAAAGATAACACTCTTTTTTCATATGAATACAGATACCTGTTGAAACTCCTTTTGGATCTGATGTGTTTTGCTGTGCGAACACTATGAGTATTTCTATACAGTTTCAAACATCTTTTGATTAATGAAACTTCACTTTTAATGGCATCATTTATGCATTATGGTTTCCTGTACTTGTGTTAATGATGTTCAGTTTGATTGCTTGCTTAATGGATGTTAATGACTTTGTTTATTAGCATTTCATTTTATCTTTCGGGAAATAAAGGGGCATCTCGCCATTAAGAACTGTTTCTTTTGTGGTCAGGATAGCCTACAAGTATAACCCCAAATATGTGTTGTTAACAACACCTCCTTCGGCGTGTATGCTTTATTATTTGTCTCGCTACACATAGTGTTATATACGTGTTTAATGAATCAACCATGTATCTTGTATCATGTGAATAAGTGTGTGTCCGCACGTTCGATCTAGTTCTTTTGAGAGCGAAGGAAAGGTGACTTAAGAAGTAGCCGGACCCACACCCCGGACGGGATCCCTATTCCAAACTGTTCAAGGTCTAATTGGGACTTTCTACCGAGGAGATCCCCTACTGTTTGCCGGACAATTTTTCTTGTCAACAGAATTGGCGCTAGAAGGAGGGCCAGATGACAAGCTGAGCCCTTAGAGCCTGCAGTTAATCTCATATCTGTAATGGCTCGTTCCCAAATCATTCTCTCGAGATGTTTGTCGGGGTTTTATGAGCCTCGATGTCTCATCCCCGATGAACTTATGTATCACTTGTCCCAGTTAAGATTCAATGGTGAAAACGGAGTGTCCATAACCCAACACCTTTCAGATTTCTGTGACCTTGGTGAGTGCTACGAAATTGACAATGAAGGTTTGATTTGTTTGCTTTTCTTCCTCACTCTCGAAGGTCGCGCTAAGCAGTGGTGCCGCACATTGCCGGAAGCTTCCATCCATTCATTTGAACAACTCGCCAATGAATTACAACAAGCTTTTCATAGGTACGATTTTCAAAGCATATTGATAAAGCTAAATGACATTAGAATGGAACCTCAGGAACCTCTAGATGAATTTTCCATTAGATTTGTTCATTATTGTTTTGAGTTCCCTGAAAAGGATGTCGATTGGAAGTTGTTAAGAGAACAGTTCACATATGTGATCCTCGTTTCCCTTGAACAATTTCAAGTAGCAACCCAGCCTAATCCTAGTGTTCCTTATGATGACCCGCAAGTTGCCAGCTGTTCAGACTACGTCCCCAATTTTTCCTTGTCCATCTCCCCGAGTCCAAACAACATTCCGGCCTCCCAGGAGAGTATTGCTTTTTGTGATATTCTTTCTCCTCCTCCTGAGTTGTCGGGTAGTGGAGTTGTGACCTCGAAAGTTCTGAGCAAGTATAGACACTCGCAAGAGGATAAAGCCTATTGTACTACCTTTGAATCTTTCACTCACCATGTTGAATCAGAGTTTGAAAACCATAGTGGCTCATTATCTCTCCCGGTCCATGAAACCTACCTCAAGCCCACTCGATGTCTCCCTGGACACAGTCCTAAATCTGACTCACACACTGATTATGAATCGACTCCTATCCCAGATGAATTCGATTCCCTTACAGGGCCTGCCAGATCATTGTTTTCTCTGAATGACACAGATGCGCGTGTTGAAAAGCCTTGTATGGTTAACGCCCCTACGGCTCAATCTGTTCGTTCATTATTCCCCGATTTATTTCACAATTCCGCCACACCAATAATTTCTCTGAGACATTCAAAATTTCCTTATGCTGGTATTGGTGATAATCATAAGCACGCAGATGTTGTTTCACAATCACAGTCCCAAATCGATGAATATTTTAGATTTGATCTTTCTCACTCAAAATCTTTAGACAACCATAGGAGAGATTTCTGGTCAGGGCAATCTCAAGATGTCCCCTCTATTGATCCATCCTAGTTGGTAACTCCCGGAAAGCCTAACATGCTAGGTACCCGACCTGATCAAATCGATGGTTCCAACGATCACTGCTTATCTGAAAACATATTCACTCATACCGCCGAGGACTGTCACTCGTATCTCTCTGCCGACTATAATCCTCTTTATGAAGATCCGAGTACCTATCAGGGAATCAAAGCACTTCCACTTCTGTCGTCCATTACCCCTAGTCCTTTTGATCCTGACAAGACCCCTCAAACAACTCCAACTAGGGTTTCTAAGCTTAGGGTTTCTGAAATAATGACTCCCAAGTACCATGCTCCTCCCATCATAACCACGTCGAATATCATTTCATCTGAGCGGATCTTTCATTCTAGTAAGGTTTCCCTGAGCACATATTCATGTCCCCCAGCAGCTGGTGTGCAACAACCAATATATCCCAATTTGTTCACTGGTAAGAAAACACTGGCCATTGTCTCTAATCTTTCCAATTATTGCCCAGCCAGTACCAGTTGCAATCAGGCACCAACATGTGATTTTTGGCAAATCCCTCAACTGCCCGAAAACCTTACGGTGATTTCACCCCATCCTAGCAAAGCTAAAGAATCTGATACATTGGATTACGAATATGTCAGTGCGCAAACTTTCTGCCAAATTGTTTCAAAGCCCACTGACATTATTCAAATCACCACATTTCGTGATCACAACAATCCGCATGTTGGTCTCGCCAAGCAATCAAAGTTGGGATACCCCCCCGCTCGAAGGTCCGGAGTTTGTTCAAGGTGGTGAGGAATTTCAGTCTCCACTAAACGTGGATTCAGATCCCCATACCCTTGACCAAACTCAGGAGCAATCCCGAACTAGGGTTTTTGCACTTGGATGCGCAAGCACCTATAATTCGCCTGGCACGTGCTTATTGTTTCTATTCCATAAAACTGATCATTCTTCACACCATGATGAGGTTTTCGTTTGGTTCGACGGATCTTACCCAATGAATATACTCGCAAATAGGTAATGGCTCACCCAGCGCCCATCAGACCTAGGTTTGTGCACGAATGGATGTGTGTCATTTATAAATGTTGAGTTTCAAGAAGATATTGTTGTGTATCAGGTTGAGAGTGGGATTCAGCTTGCACAATCTATTCTAGCATGTTCGTTGGTAAGTATCCGTGATCTTCTTGCCATTGCACATGCTCTTCAGGTAAGTTTTGTTGTCACTGCACTTGTTTGGATGCTAGCTTTGATTGCGAACATTGTCGTTCTTGCAGGTCAGGAACTAATGCGGTGGCTGCAATGGAAAGATGATTTCACATAACCCGACCGCATCATTGGTTAAGTTAGGGTTTTAGGTGTAGGCTAGCTAGGACTTGTTAATAAAAAAAATTTAGTTCAAAGTTTTTAATTAGGTTTAATTGCCAAATTTTTACTTTATAATTTTAAGGTGTGTCCGCTATTTTTGTTTACAATTAATATTTTAGGTGTGATCATGTTACAAGTATTTTCCACTCATTTCTTTTTCAATTGCTTGTTGCCGCATAAATAATCATTGCTTGTATTGCGCCTCTTTTCCACCTACAACCGGTTAATTGTTCTCGCACATGGCGTTGCATTGCATCTTGAGCCTTGCCTATTACATTGCGTCGTGCACTGTTTTCCTCACATCATTTCCGAAAATTGTTGATATAGCTTTGAAAATATTCCACATACCGCCTATCATCGCATGAGCCCTCATTGAAACCCTACCACCTTGCAGACTTGTGTTACTCCGATTGCTGAAACAGTAACCCCATCGTTTGCGTGAGGTTGTGGTGGCTATCTCAAAAGGCAGCTTCCTCGCAGGATAAGTTATCGAAGTCGCATTCTCAATAAGATGCCTATGAGTCTAAACTTATTAGCCGGGGAGATACGAGTCGGTTGTTGTGGGAGACCTAATGAGTTTGAATGGCCCAATACCCGTAAGCCTAAGCCTTGTGCCCATCATAGTCTCGGAAATTTTAATGATCTGTTTTACGTGCTTTGCCTATTGTGGTAGATGGGATGTGAAGGTTTGGCACAATGGCAAACCCAAATCAGGATATCTTTCAGTTTCTTTAAAACAAGAAACAACCTCTCTTGCTCGTAAAATAAGTCGGGATCCCTCATCCGCCAATGAAAAATAAGTGCCACGAGCACATGAAAATAAGTGCTACAAGCACATGAAACAAATAAGGGAAAAGGATCGAGAAAGGCTTCCTGCACAGAGTGGTAATGCAACGACTCCACTGGGGTACTGACGAGGCTCACTGGCAGTGGAGCAACGTTTGTGATTTCTTGAAGTGACTCCGTCGGGGTACTGTCCAGGCCTGCTGGTAGCGGAGAAACATCGGAAACTTACTTTAAAAATCTTGAAAATAATAAACCCGCTGCCTTGCTCTTCACATCATCAACAAGCTACTGGCGTCCGTGAGCTCCCACTTCGGTGTGTTTTAATTAGCGAGACCTAGCTGAGGCACAAGGACTGGGCATACCTGTAAAGGCCAAAGTAATACAAAGGGTACTCGTAGGACTTGTTCAATATTCCCTTGCATCACTATTTGGACTCAAACTATTGTTGTGATATCGATAGAGATGCTGGATTCTACTAGTGGTTCGCCATTTGTTGTAGCCGCTACAACAACACCCAAAATTTTGGGTATTTTTAAAATTTCGGGTTCCCCCTTCCACTCGTTTAGCCAGTAGGGTTTTAACCCAGCCTGTAGTCAATGACATCCTTTTAACCAATTCCAAGCCTCGGCTGAGCCTTCTCATCATCATGACGAGATTCTCTTGCTGCAGCCGCGCCATGTGTGGGGGGTCACCAGGCATACACTTGAATAGAAATTTCCCTGCACATTAAGTATATCTGTTCGAAGCCCTTTAATCATGGATCATATAGGCATTTTGTTTGAGTACTGTAATTAAGCTCATAATCTCAAGTAAAATTATGTGGGGGGATCGTTCTCTAAAAATGACTTGAACTGATTGTTATGATAATGTTGCATGCTGGTTGACCCCATAGATAACATATCAAGCATAACAAGGGTGCATCAATGGAGAAATTGTCAAATCACGGTTGAGTCACATCTTTTCGGATATGCAGTTCCATTCCTAAAAGGGAAGAGTTACCTGATCCTAATGGGGAGTGTCTGGTGCAAGTGAGGAGTAGTACTCTTATTTACAAAATGTGAAACGAACAATATCAAGATAGAATTAGATGCTTCATAGACAACCTGCACTTTAACTTGGGATGCAATGGGCTCCTTTTGTTGCTATCTATGGAATCCTACATTTTGTGGGAAGCTAAGGGCGGGGCACCTAAATCTTGCCAAAGTTTGGTTTGATCACTGATAGAATATCTTCATTGCCAAGGTCCGCAACTGGCTATACAGCATCCGTAGTATGTGTACATGATGAAAATCATCAAAAGGTAAAAGACCAAGGCATGTCATCAATATTACCGACAGTTGTGCCTCCAGTGCAGTCACACAGTAATTCAGATAATGAAAAACCCTCAGAAACTATACATCAAGAGATTGGAGTAAATATGAGAGAGATAATAGATGTTGTTTTAGTGAAGCACATATCCCTCCTTCAACAGATAGAGAGGGTGCTAATATTAATGTGCTCAGGAGAAAAATATGGTGCAGATCTGGTTCAAATATAAAAAGATACATTTGGGTCCATAGGGAAAGTCACTTGCATATCATGATGGCCAACAGGTCCCCCAGCCAAACCATCTTATCAATGTAGATGAGCTGTTAATCTCCTTGAAGGGAGTTTCCAATGAAGTAGAACTGTATCAATTGATGGCTGTTTGGAAAGGAAGGTTGTCCTTTAGGTTAATGGTGTTGGTACTGATCTCATCACACAGAGTACCTTAATCGAATTGGCTAGAAAGGTGTCTTTGGCAATGCAAAATGGTTTCAAGAAGCTAAATATCTTCTCAGGGAGATGAGAGAGCAAGATATCACCCCAGATACTGTAAGTTAAAACACACTTCTGAATGTGTACATGGAAAACCAAAACTTTTAGTTGCGTTGTCCTTTTTCTATGAGGTTAAGTCAATAGAATGTATAGCCGATATGACAACTTGCAATATCATGATTGATGTTTATGGCAAGATTGGATATGATTATGCTAGAGCATTAGAAAAACAAGCATCCTTCTTAACGTTGTTACCTATAAGAACATTGTGAAAATGTATAGAGATGCAGAGCCCTTTGGAGGAGCCATTCATTTGTTCCGTCTCATGCAGAAAAAAACGATATAGAGCAGAATGCTGTAACATACAATATCATGATCGAAATTCATGAAAAAAATCTTAATTATGATAACACGCAAAAACTTATGAAGAATGCATGAGAAAGCATTGGGAAGAAAGCAACGTTGACCGAAGTGTAGGAAAGAATACAAGAAATGTTTCAAAAGCTGGACAAACCGCCATCGTCTGTTCGCTCGTTAGTACTGGCCCCACAACAACGAACATTGAAGAATCTGACTGAACTGAAAGGTTTGCCACGGAAGGATGTGGGTTTGGACATGGAAGATCTACAAAATTTGAATGGGACTAATGGGATCAATGGCAATCATTTCGTTCTAGAAAAGCATGATGGAAAGCTTGGCCGCACAAGCAATATTTTGACTTCATGAATAAAGCTTAATTTCTTATCAGCACCTGGATTTTTTTTTTATTACGGATGTTACGACATTCTGACCTCATTACTAAATCTGCAAGGAAGTAGTCCAACGCATATTCGAGCATAGCCCCACCGGTGGTTAAAAAATGATATTGTTGCTCATATTCATTCACGGAGGACGTGACAGGTTTTTCTAGCTGCATGTTTAATAATAGTCATTACGAGCGGAAAACATGGATGTTGCACTTGCGTTTTTTTAAAAAAATCCCGCACGAGGGGCAAGCTCCCATTTACTGTTTCTATTATACTTGCTATTACAGTGCCAAGTGGAAACCATGCAAGATGCAAGAAGATTTAGCTCGAAATAGCCCACAGCGTGGACGTTCACTCTATGCCAGGTTCGAAAGGATATTTTCGGTCACGCATTCGAACTTGAGCATAGTGTTACCGAGATAGAGTCTGGTTATGTGAAAAGTGAACCTCGACAGTCGAGCATTGAGTGTGATATATCAATAGCAGAGGAATGTCTGTCATTCAAAACGAGTCATGACAATCTGTA
Organism: Pinus albicaulis; assembly: GCA_034641835.2. Lineage (NCBI taxonomy): Eukaryota > Viridiplantae > Streptophyta > Pinopsida > Pinales > Pinaceae > Pinus > Pinus albicaulis. The sequence goes on along the minus strand of CM076582.1, from coordinate 1,260,635,231 downwards.
AAAAGGTATCGCAGGTGGCATACCCATGATATTATCGCTGCGGGGTGTTGAAGTAATCCGGTTGCCCCACCTATTGTTCACGAAGCTCATGCCCACCATGGCCTCAGCATGCCAAACAAAGTAACAGTACCCGTGTTCGCTGAGTATGTTTAACGGCGCATATCCCTTCCTTATGAGCTGATGCCATGGCTGGAGTATATGGTGAAAATGCCAATGGTTATAACAGTTTAAAGATTGCAAAACATAAATCAGTGGGAGCCCACAGCGCATGCGACTCCTCGACTGTGTGAGGGAAAACCAAGTCGTAGAGTCGCAGTTAAGCACATCTGAGAGAGATCGCGACTGGTGCGACTCTCCAGCTGTGCGACCTCCGCACCAGAATTGTGACTTCACATCCTCAGGCAATCAAACCTCATAATGATCCCATGCACTTGAGTTACAGCAGTAAGTCGCAGTTCAGCCCAGGTCACTAAGTCGCAGACCTGTGAGGCAAGTGCAAAGTGCAACTTGGTGGTATTAGCGACCCCGCGACCCTTTTGATGTCTCAGCACAAGTGAAGATGAATTCGCGCGACCCCTCCAGATCGTTGAGTCGCAATACACACTTCTGGACAGGAAATGCGACAATGCGACTGTGCGACTCCTCCGAGGTCGCAAGGTCGCAGAAAAGTGTGCCCAAGGAAAGCTGCAACCAAGGAGATTCTATGAGTATGCGACCCCAGTTACAAAAATGCAATTTTTCGTATTCGAGCGTGCAATGCTATTAGCTTGGCTGCAGAGAATCTTCATAAAATGCAAGTATTCTATGGTGTTTTGGAGCAGTGTGTTGCTGTCCTTGCAGATGAAAAGCCGCTAAGATTAAATAAGCCCAACTTATTGATAGAGATCAGCTTTGAAGTACCATATTTCGTAGCCATTTGTGGACGGCAACGTCTAATGCGCATTCAGGACCAGTTGTCTAGAGATCTTAAGAACCCAGACAAAAGCAACAACTGGACATCTGTGAAGACACTATTGTTACCACGACTTTGGTCACTAATATTTCCTTCTTCTGATTTCGGCATGCGTTTCCCCATCAATTCAGGATGGGATATCGCTATTGAAACGTTCCTATGCTCCACGCTTCTCTCAGTTAACAAAGATGCTCGAAGGTTGTGTCCCGAGACTGTCAATTTTTCGCAAGCCCTGTTGATGTATGCGTTAGATACTAAGCAGAGCCTCGAAGTGAAATTCCCTACCCTTTTGCTGGAGCATCAAGAGTATGGACTTTGGCTGCGTCTTTCAAGTGGGGTATCCGTTTTACCTCAACCTTTGGTTTTCGCTATGATCATGGAGACTAATGATGATGCGCCTCCCTTTGACTCAAACATATACAGGGTTGGCATACTTATTTCTGTATCAAAAACGTTGAGAGGTTTTGTAAACATATATCATGACATTGTTTTGTTCCCTGAAGAATTTGCATCCTTGTACCCCTATTGCATGAAATAGTCAAGAAAATAAGACATCTGAGACTCTCCGATTGAAGATGACAAGTATTGCTTTCCTAATAAATGGGGAAATTGATGAGCACAAAATCTACGACAACCATTGAGGATGCAGATGAAGAAGCCCATGCCTATCAAGCAATTCAATCCAAGATTCGAAGAGAACTTTGTGCATGGGAAAGATTATGATCCTGACAGGGAAAGGGCACAGAGGAAGCTTACCCTAGCCATTCTCTCAGATGATTTAGTAGCCCCACACGTGACCACATAGGGGTCTAAGTTTACTATTTGCATTCTTGCAATTATTCAAACATGCTCTTAGTATCGACGTTAGATCATGAAGATGTGTAACCTAAGCTATGTGATTTCAGGTGGAAGCTATTGGTTTGCACGATGAGTTGGAGTTTTCCTAGCAAGCAAGAGGGCTTGTTTTCAAATCAAGGATGCGGGATAAAGAATATTGCTTTAAAATCCAAGGATAGCCCAAGAAGGCCACAAGTCGCTGATCTACCCAAGGTCGCAGGTCGCATATTTGCCGAGGTTGCAGGTCACAAATTTACTTAGGTCGCAGGTCGCATATTTTCCGAGCTTGCAGGTCACATATCTGCCGAGGTTGTAGGTCGCACATCTGCCGAGGTCGCAGGTCACAAACTTACCAAGGTCACAGGTCACATATTTACTGAGGTCGCAGGTCGCATATCTGTCGAGGTTGCAGGTCACATATCTGCCGAGGTCGCAGGTTGCGAATGGTCCAAGACTGGGTCGCAAGGCAGCCCAACCATCGGGAAGCTGAAAAGTCAGGGACCCCAAAGGGCAAGCTTTGCTCTATAAATACTTCCTTCGGGAACTTGTTGATGATCTTTTTTTTTCGGGACTCAAGAGCTATACATCATTGTATTGAAAGATAACACTCTTTTTTCATATGAATACAGATACCTGTTGAAACTCCTTTTGGATCTGATGTGTTTTGCTGTGCGAACACTATGAGTATTTCTATACAGTTTCAAACATCTTTTGATTAATGAAACTGCACTTTTAAAGGCATCATTTATGCATTATGGTTTCCTGTACTTGTGTTAATGATGTTCAGTTTGATTGCTTGCTTAATGGATGTTAATGACTTTGTTTATTAGCATTTTGTTTTATCTTTCGGGAATTAAAGGGGCATCTCACTATTAAGAACTGTTTCTTTTGTGGTCAGGATAGCCTACAAGTATAACCCCAAAGATGTGTTGTTAACAACACCTCCTTCGGCGTGTATGCTTTATTATTTGTCTCACTACGCATAGTGTTATATACGTGTTTAATGCATCAACCATGTATCTTGTATCATGTGAATAAGTGTGTGTCCGCAGATTTGATCTAGTTCTTTTGAGACCGAAGGGAAGGTGACTTAAGCGGTAGCCGGACCCACACCCCGGACGGGATCCCTATTCCAAACGGTTCAATGTCTAATTGGAACTTTATACCGGGGAGATCCCCTATTGTTGGCTGGAAAATTTTTTCTGTCAACACAATGATAAAGAAACTTTTTTTTAAAACAACATTGAACAAATTTTCATTCAAAGGAGAAGAAGTATATAGAGTCACTAGTCAATTGAGGATCAAACTTTTTAAAACTGTTGGCGAAGAAACAAGTCTCGCAGGCAAGACCCAAGTTTAGGGGTTGGGGCCAACAAGGGAATCCGCTATAGTCTAGAACCACGTCGGCATTTTCACCCTACTCTAGAGAGCAGAGAGTCTCACCCGAGGCGTGCCGCGACCACATGCAGAAGGGGAATAGATCGATAGCAGTGAAAGGATCCACAACTCATGATTAACAGTGAATTTATTGCATGAACATCATTATATACGCAAGAACATTCAGAGAGAGTACATGTATTAAGCAAATAAAATTTTAAGTCATCACAACCATCATGCATGCATGTGACTCACATAATAAGACAACGACCTGCAAGTATATTGATATCTTTAGCCAAGCCCATAGTTACATTGCTTTCACAGGAAGAGCTTACAAGTATGATACAGACGTCTCATAGAACAGAAAGGTAGATAAGAGAAACCTAGGAACTACAGAGATATCATGCTCGGCCTGTGTTCCCTCTGCAACATCTGTTCATTCTCCCTCAGTTGCTTCTGCATTTCTCTTCTCTTTCAGCCGGGTGACGGCTATTTATTCACCCGCCATCGCAACTGTTAGTTCCTCTTGCGTTCTTCTTCAGCTGCTTCCGGCTTCTCTCTTGTTGTCTGTGTGTTCTGCTCTCTGTCTTCTGCTGTATATTCTCTTCGTCTGTACTCATGCATCTGCTTTCTTCAGCTATCTACCTGTTCCTTCGCAACTTCGGTAGCTCCACTACTCACCGTAGTTGTGACTCAATTGCGGCTGCCATGTGTCATTCCGCAACCCCAAAAAGTCATTCTTTATTCAAAATTCAAAATATTCAAAACAAGTATTCAAAAAAAGGGCCCCTACAGGCCCCGACCACAGTTTCTTGACTCGTCTCGAGTCAATCGCAAATCATTGTCTCTATCTCCATCGCCCCGATAGACCCCGTGGCCTGTTCTTGCTGTGCTCCTTCTGTCCGCTGTCCAAACAAGGGCCCCAACTCTGGGACTTTACTGAACGCTGTAGCTTTAAGCTCAGTGAAGGTTGTCATAGCTCACTGCCATCCCTGGACCAACGAATCTATTTCTGCGGCAATCTTGGTGGCAGCCGCCTCCGCTATGTGCGCCGGTATAGTCCCGAACACCGTGCTAATCTGGGTCTCGGCCTCGGCAGCTAGCTGTTGCATTGTCCTGGCACTGAGTTGGAGGGGCGGGTGGAGCTCACGAATTACCTATTTGGCCATTGCTGAGCTGGCCTCTGTTTGCTGGATCTGCTCTTCTAGGGCATCCGCCTAGGCATATAACTGGTCCAACTGCGTGGGGTCCATGGCCTCTTGGATTTCCCTCAAAATATGTTGTAGCTGTGCTAAAATTGGTTGTGTTTTGATGGTAAGGGCCATTGAGCACTCCTGAAGACCCTTTAGGAGGTCATAAGCTTCGCGCGCCATAGAGTTGAGAGTTTCCTACATTTGAGTGGCCTGGCCCTGCTTTTCTGCAACCTGTGCTGAATAGACAACCTCTAGGTTGGGCAGCGCTGGTCGTGCGGCTAACGCTGCTTGAAACTCCTTTTTTTCCCTATGGAGGCCATTGAATGCGATCCGGAGGTGGAAAGCCTGTGCTACAATACTCGTCTCTGGGACATCGGCAAGCAGTTGAGTATAATGAGCCCTGACAGTTGGCCACAACTATGAAAACACCTGGGTGGCATCGTTTATCTGACCTTTCAGTTGCTCCTGTGCCGTTATGAGTTGGTCACGCTGTTCAGTAAGCACGGTTATTTGCTGTTGTTGTTAGGTGCACCGCTGCTGTAGTTCAGAATGCAGCCTTTTGGCCTGATGGGCCGCCCTTTGGATAAATAAGTACAGCTGAGCCGTACCCCATGTTTCTAGGTTGGCGACCCCCGAATTGCTTTGGTCCGGCTGCCTTTCCTGCAAGGGTTGCCCACTGGCAAATGATCGATTAGAATGCTCTGGAGGGGATGACGGCGGAGTCTAATGAGGCGCTGAGTCAGCCATATTCAAGTCCGGCTGTTCCTGCTGATCTGTCTGGGCATTTTGTGGAGGTACAGTAGGCTCAGGCTGAGCCTCAGCTAAGTCGGCACCAATTTGTGCCATCTCGGTAAATATATCAGATAAAGAAACTTGGGGTTCCCCAACGGGGTCAACTGGTGGTACTATTGCTGGAGTACTGGAGTCAACCTCGGCCCCGTGGTCCCCAGTAAGTAGTTCCCGGATGATTGGGTCTAACACTGTGGCAGATGAATTGGATGGGACCGATGAAGTGGTAGGTGGAGGTGGAACAGTGCATGGTGGCGGAAGGCAAATGTTGATGAACTCGGAGGGGTCAATGAGTGGTTCTTCTTGTATCGACACTCCTGTACTCGGTGGCTGGGGTAGATCCTCCTCAGTGAGGTCCACCACCAGACTCGACTCTATGATTCGAGCCCGCTTGGCCTGAGGGGTTTCCAATGAGTCGGTGGTCTTGTTCTTTTCCCCCATCGGGGTCATCGTCGGACTTGGAGGAGTGAATAAAACAGTGGGGGTGGGGGTGGTAATGGAAGTTGTATGGGGATGCGATGTCGATTGAGAGAACTGTAACTCAGAAAACAAAGGAAAAGGAACAACACCGCTTGAGACGACCTTGGTCGCTGCATTAAAACTGCGTACCTGAGTGTCTAAGCGGCAGATGAGAGGGGCGAGCTGCTCGGTGGGATTCTGCTGTGCCACCTCCGCATCCGTCTCGGTAGGCCGTTGCTGCGGTAGCATCTGATCAAAGTTGTAAATGGGTACCCCGTTGCAGATTTCCATCGTGACCCCCAGCCACAAACAAACTTCATTGTGGAACGCGGTATCTTCCAGCTGGAACTTCAGTGGCCGCATGTGAAATGTGTCCTCTGGGACACAAGTAGGTCGGATATAAGTATGCCTTTGACTGACCCCGAACCATACCTGTTCATTGTACTCATCTAGCAGGTTCCTGGGCACCCTTTGCTGGTTGGTCACCATGTCTGTTATCAAACCATACCAAGTCCGAAATGCCTCGGCATTAACTTATTTCGTACTGGGATCAACCGACACCTTCCACGGAATGAACTTCATCGCTAGAGGCTGGCCCTCTAGAATCTCCATTGGAAACCTGACCAGGGGAGTGTGCCACTTCCACATGGCAAAAAAAACTATCAGATATCCGTAGATGAAGCTTTTAGCCCGCTTGTAGTTTTCTTCGCACGCGTCGAGCAGCTCCTTCAATAGGAAGGAACACCAGTTCAGTTTAGCGCCCTGAACACAGTGCTCTGCAATGGAGATAGTGTCCAGAGTGCATTCACCCTTTGTATAGTGCCTCATTGTCTTGCTAGCAATGAGGTAGCAGACAAATTTGATCTCAGGCTTATTGATAAGCTCCATCTTGGCTCCCTTCCCGCCCCGTCATGTGCCATATTTAACATAGTAGTCAGCGTCTCCCAACTTCTGCGCTCGCTTGGAAGTAGTCTGACATGCAGTCGAGACATCTGCGCCATTCTATGATAGTCCTGTAAGTCGGTGGATATCCTCAGCATGAATGGGAATTTCCTTATTCAACCACAAGGACCCATTCTAGACGCGGCTGATTAAGAACCTGGTGCACTGCATAGTCGGTCCTGTGGTCCCGAAGACTGAAATATTTCTTAAGTTCAGAAGAGAAGATTGCTGTAAGCCTCGGAACTCTGGTAGAATTCTGTACGTTGAACGCCTAGCGTCTGTGAAGTAATCTTCCATATACGCATTCCATTTGAGTGCCGAGAACTCGACAGAGTCCAAGAGATTGGCATCTATAAGGGCCGCATTATCGTATTTCCCAACAAGGGACTCTATTTTTTGAATTCTGCTATCGAGATTTGGTTCCACGACTGCTAGGTGGGCCTTTGGCATCTTGGCTCGACGTTGATACACCTGCAGAATTGGTCTCGACGTCTTCTCTTGGAGCTATGCTTCTGGACACTTCGGTTGCTCTGGTTCCGCTTCAATTGCTAATTCTAATTGTTCCAGCATTCTCATGCATTTTCCCATGCAAGTTATGCTATTACCTGGCACGAGTGAGGTTGATGAGACCCCATGACGAGTTAATTCCTGCTGGCGTTCTTCTCGGCGATAATCGTGCGATCAATCGTCGGGTGAGGTGTAGTCTGACAGTTGCTGACGGTGGCATGGGGAAATGGGCGGACACGACGGCTGAGGTTACTTCGAATTATGGAAAAATGATTATTGCAGGGTTACTTCTAATTATGGCAATTTATGCTGTAAATATAGGCGATCCTATGGACTGACACAAGTACTGACTGAACTGAGATGGACTGACACTGACACGTTTGCTAGTCCTACGGGGATGACACACTGGACACGCCCCTCCTCGACCACAATCGGTTGAGGTGTGGTCCCCGCAACAGAGCGGTTATTAACGACCCATGCATGAACAAGAAATACTTCCTATGCTCATCTCGGTTGCGGGAGAGTTTATTAAGCTACGCTACTCTACGGCTTCTCTCGGTTGCGAGAGTTATTAATGAAAAGTGAAAGGAATTACTCGTGGTAAGGTTTCAGGTGTGCGCCATTCACCCACCCAGGTAAAACCGTACCATCCAGCTGAGCCAACCGAATGGCGCCGGAATCTCTAATCTCTGTGACGAAGTAAGGTTCCAACCAGTGCATCTGCAGCTTCCCTGGAAACTTCTGAAACTTGCTGTCATATAAGAGGACCTTTCCACCAACCTGGAACATTTTTTTCTTGATGTGGCGGTCATGCCACGTCTTCTGCTTGTCCTTATGAACCTTCTGGTGAAACTCGACCAGGAACCAGGCCTCGTTCAGTTCTTGTAATTCATGTAGGCACTCCTGGAGCGATGCTTCTTCCGAGAACTTGAGGGATGTGGATATTAAAAGACTTGGTACAGTGAACTTGGCGGGATTCACAGCTTCCCAGCCATACACCAACTGGAACGGTGTCTAATTGGTCAAGTGCTTCACCATAGTCTGGTAGGCCCATAACGCAGCTGGTAGCCGCTCATCCCAATCATCCCGCTGGGTGTTGTAGATCTTTTTCAACCCCTTTTCAAGAATTTTATTAAATGCTTCAACGGTACCATTGGCCTGCGGGTGGTACGGACTGCTTTTGTGATGTTGAATCATAAATGTGTCCAGCAGCGATTTGACCGTGTCATTACTGAAATGCGTACCCTGATCGCTGGTTAAACTTCGCCAGCAGCCAAACCTGCTGATGATGTGCTCAAAGATGAACCGTGCTGCTGTATCCACCATGCAGTCTCGTACCGCCACTGCCTCGGCCCACCTAGTGAGGTAGTCGGTTGCGGTAATGATGTAGCGGGCCTTGGAGTGCCTGGCGACCGGGGCTATGGGGCCTATGAAGTCGACAACCCACTTCTTGAATGGCCGCAACACATGTACTGGGTGTAGCGGAAGCTCGTCCCTGTGAGAGGGCCTCCCTGTTCGCTAACAAACATCGCATCTCTTAACAAATGTCTTACAATCGGCATGGAATGTTGACCACCATAGTCCATCTTGGAGTACCTTCCTCGTGGTGGGTTTCGCCCCCACATGCCCCCCCGAACTCCACTGTGGCATTCCCACATCACGGCTTCGCGTTCGTGGTCAAGGACACATCTACGCAGAACCTCATCGAGGCCCAATTTGTATAGCTGCCCCACAATCAGTTGGTATTTGGCGGCGCGAATGACCAAGTGCCATTTCTGGAGTGGGGTGTAGTCCTGAGGGCACTGCCCCGTGGTAAGATAGGTGGCAATGTCGGCCAAGTAATCCGGTACAACTTCAACTTGGAAAAGGTCAGCGTCCGGTAGCTGATCATTGAGAGAGCCATCGTTCTCCCCCATCTCCAACCTAGATAAGTGATCGGGCCCGACGTTCAACCTCCCGAGCTTGACGAGCACCTCAAACATGAATTCTTGGAAGAGTAGAATCCAGCGACAGATCCGTCCTTCCAAGACAAGTTTATTGACCAGGTACTTCAATGCAGAGTGATCCGTAAAGAACTTGAATTTTCCCCCTAGAAGATAGTGGCGGAACTTCTGGAGCGAGTATACCATTGCCAGGGCCTCCTGCTCGGTAGTGGTGTAATTCTTCTCCACATTAGACAGTTTATGGCTGGAGAAGTAGACTGGGTGATCAACTGTCGTCTCTCCGGGTTACGCCAAGACAGCCCCAAGTGCAATACTGGAAGCGTCAATATGCACATGGAACTGCTTATCCCAGTCTGGGTGAACAAGAATAGGCGTCGTCGCCAGATTTTCCTTCAGAGTGTCAAGGGCCATCTGACACTCCTCTGTCCACTGGAATACTTCTGACTTCCACAGTAGCTTTTCTAAGGGAGCCGTGATCTTCGCGTAGTTTCGGATAAACCGCCTGTAATAACCAGTGTGCCCTAGCAGTGCCCGCAACTGCTTAATTGGTTCAGGAGCTTCCATCTGGATTATCATGGCCACCTTGGCAGGATCGACACAGACCCCTTGCTTGCACACCACGTGTCCTAACAACGTGCCGAAAGGAACTGCAAAAATGCATTTCTTTAAGTTCAAGGAAATCTGCAACTGGCGACATCGTTTGAACATGATACGCAACAGGGTGGCGTGGTTCTTCAAAAAGCTGTAGACGGTCCAGTCATCCATGTAGACTTCCAGAAACTTGTGGATATACTCCCGGAAAGTAGTGATGATGATCCGGGAAAACATGGCCAGGGCGTTCTTTAATCCGAACGGCATCACATGTTATGCAAATTATCCCCACTCGATGGTGAACGTCGTCTTCATTTTGTCCTCTTCCGCAATGCGCACCTGATGATAGCCCGAAAAGGCATCAATGAAGGAGTAAGCTTCGTTTCCCGCAACATGATCCAGTACTTCGTTGCTGAATGGAGTGGGAAACGGATCATGGATGCAGGCGTTGTTCAGACTCTGGTAGTCGACATAGATGCGTATCTCTGACTTTTCCTTCTTATTCTGAATGACGATAGGGCTCACCCACTCTGCTTCTTCCACCGGAAAGATGAGACCTGTGATCAACATCTTATCAATCTCCATCTTGACCTTTTCTTTGACCCATGGGTTCAACCGATAGGGTCGATGCTTTACGGTCCTGGTGTCTGGTTTCAGCACAATACGCATTTCTTCGAGGTCACCCTTGATGCCCTTCAAATCGGCAATCGATGAAGGGAATAAGTCTTCGTATTCCTGGAGGAGGCTGAAAATTTCCCTTGTCATCTCCTCGTCCCAGTAATCCCCAACTGTAGCCAGTTTGGGTTTTTCCTCCGTACCGATGTTCAACTTCTTTGTCTTCAGTGGATGTAAATGGACGCCTTCGGTGGTCGGTTCTTCATTGATGTTCTTCTCACCTTCCCTCTCTTCGAAATATAGGTGCCTTAGGTCCTCCAGACTGTCATCGTCTGGATCGCTGTCAATCTGTTGGCAAGCCAACTCACGCCTGGCCTCAGGACATGATGCAAAGGTGCTCCCGTCGGTCTCTGGGTCGCGGAGAAACAGGACCCCCTTGATAGCTTGTAATTCTTGGGACACCACCTCTATCTCTCCTTCGAACGAGAAGCACCGAACAAATTTGTGTGTGACTTCCTTCCAGGAGCTGGTTCCTCTTTTCCGCTCTTCTTCTAAGTACCAGGCCTGGGGGACGGTATCTAAGGAGTGGATGTACCGATGTACCCACAGCTCTTGCAGGTATCCTAGACTTTGCCATTGCTCCTCACAGGTCCTCAGGTGGTCCCGCAGATCAGAAGTCCCTTGGTACCTGTGCCTGCTTCGTGAGCCTTCTTCTTCTTTGAACCGCGCCCTCAAAGCCTCCGCCACACAACTCCACCGCGACAGGATGTTGCGGTGATTTTTCCACCACCTGGCTGATGTGGACTGTAGTGCGACATCCAAAAGTGGTATCCTACTTCCTTCTAGCACCATGTCCTCGACCTTTGTAATAAAGGTATTGACAACTTGCATGTTCGACAAGGTGGGGTATTATCTAAACTCAGCACCAATCCAACGGACTCGGGCAATGGCGGCACATCTCTGCATGCTGGTCTCGTATATCCCTGCTGCCAGTCTTCCCAGGCGAGTTCTGATCCCAGCTCCGAGCTCTGGACACTGCGCCAGCTGACGGAGCCGGTTGCGGTCGGGTTGATATAGTCTTCCCGCTTCCCTGCAGTCATCTGATAAAGGTGGTCCATCATCTGAGCATCCTCCCGGTTGTCCACAGTTTTTGTATATCGCGGGACTTGATATGGGTCGAGAGGTTGAGTGACCCAGACCTCTCCATATTCGAAGATCATTAGCTCCTTTTTGAGGTCGATGATGGCGTAATCCTCAAAGGCCCAATCGATGCCTAGAAGGCCAAGGTAAGGATCCTTGTCTCCCATAATATCAATAACCTCAAAATCCGTGTGAGTCTTCACCCCTGCAATGTCGACCTCGACGCCTTCGAGTCGGCCGATCGGCACAATGCAGTACTGGTTCGCCATTCTGAGTCGGATTGGCGAGTAGGTCAGTCGTGGCCATCCAAGAGCCTCCCACGTCTTCCGCGCAGGATGTTAACGTCAGACCCTAAATCAAGCATGGTATCGTTGATTTGGAATCCCGCAACCTGTGTGTTAAGCCAGAACTCTTTTCCCGCTCGTCGCTTATTCCACTTGACCCATTGCACGTACTGGGGTGTTGTGTCCATAGGTTCCCTTGGCCCTATATTACCCTGCAGTGCATCCTCCAGGGTATGCTTGAGCTGGTCCCGCATCGAAGCATTATCAACAATATTAAGGAACAGCTGAAGCCATTCCTCAATCAAGGTCCTCGTAGTGCTTTGTTCTCCGGAGCTAGTCGTCGGGGGTACCTCAAGGCCTCTGGCTCCCCCCAGCTGAGCAAAAGCCTCCACCGCCTCCTGGAAGTACCTCTTCTGTGCGTCCAGCTGGATCAGTTGTTTTGGGGAGGCGGGTCGGATAGCCCGGACCAACTCCTTTCCATGAGCGTCCTCTCCTGTATTCTTGCCGTCGCGTGTGACGATCGCTACATTCTGCATGGCCAGAATCGTGGTTCCTCGCGGCTCGGAGTTTAACAAATTTGTGCCCCTCTGCCATGCCCGTTCCTCCCACTTCTTGATGAGTTCTGGACATTCCTCTGTTGCATGGGTGTTCACGTGGCACTGGGAACACCAAGGACGTCGGGGAAGGGGACATTCCTGAGCCACGTGACCTTCCTGGTCACAGTTGTAGCATTTCACCAGACCTTGTCCCCCTGTGCGGCCTTCGCGCATACCGCCTCCTCTTCCCCTGGAAGCCTCATTCACCCTATAGGAGGGTCGGTCCAATCGGTTCGCGAGTGCGTCGAGAGCCCTGCACTGCTCAGTGTTGTGAGTTGTGGAAGCAAAAAACTCACAGTATACATTATTTGGGATGTTGGAGTACTTCTATAGTATTGGGCACATCCGAGGTTGATGCCCCATCGTCCGACAAATCTCGCAATATTCCGTGGCAGTTGGGTTCGGTTGAGATGGGAACCCTGCATAAGGCTGTTGCGACTGGTATACCCCCTGCGGATTCATCACTGCGCCACCCCCCATGGGTGGACCCCCCTGGATTGCTGCGACAGAGGGTTCCAAACCCGTGCCACGCAGACGAGGACACTCAGTTACGACGTGGCCTTCGACCAGACAGTGAGTGCACCAAACGTTCGGCCTGGCTGGTCTTATAGGCTACATCTCCTTGAAATTTTCAGTCAGACTAGAGATCTGATGCTGCAATCCCACCAAGGAAGGATCCTATGGGGCCGGCCCTCCCCGATATTCCTGAGGGTAGCCCGCCATGGCCTCTATCTTCATGGCCTGTTCCAAAGCATCCTGCAAGTTGTCAATCTTCTACTGGGTGAGGGGGGTTCGTGTCAAGGGAAACAGAGCCTTGATGAACCAGTCCCTCTGATGGTTTGGTTCGATCGGGTAGCTGAGTTTCCCGATCGAATCCTTGAACCGAGGCATCAGCTCCCATGCAGTCTCTCCTTCTTTCTGCTTAATCTCCCAGAGCTCGGACAGACCCTGCTGTTCTATCTAGGGAAGTTTAAATTCCCGGACAAAATCCCGCTTAACGTCCGCAATTACCGGATTAGGATGGGCCTTAGACCACTTGATAAACCATTGCAGAGCCCTCTCTCTGAGAGTGGTTTGGAACTCTATTAGCTTCCCTGCATCTGGTTTCTGTCGAGCCCTCCATATGGCTTCACAGAGATACTAGTGTTGCTCTACATCATCGTTGCCTCGGCCAGATAATTCTGGATACCGAGTGAATGACCCAGCCATATTTACTTGCGGAGGGTTGACCAGGATAAATCCTCCAGGTCCTAGTTGCGTGACTGTTCCACTGGGGAATCCAATACTACTAGTGACGCTGCTATTAACGTGTGTCGATGTCGACAATGAACTTCTGTGAAATTGACTCAATGCTTGTAACTTAACGAAAATATTACTTAAAGTTTGATAGAGTACCAGGGGAAGGTAGGGATCCTTTCCATGCAAATTTTTGGAAGTAGGGCTGCCTGGAGAGATGAATGTCGTCCGCTCTTGAAACAACCGCTGCATCACGACATACCAGTCACCATCAGAACTTTCTTCGGGCTGCACACCTGCATCGCCTTCATCAGTCGTCGTCTCCCTTTCTCTCTTAGCTGGGCTCCCATGCACCTGCCGCACTCCCACAGCGATCCCTTCCATTTCCAGTGTATCCGCCTGGGTGTCCATAATTCTTATCCTCTGAGGCGCCTCCTCTTGATTCTTCCTATCATTTTCTTGTTGTCTTAACTCCCACATCACCCTTTCTCGCCCCCTGTCGGCGATCTTCGCCTGCCGATGTGCACGTCGCTCCCTCAATCTCCTTGTGGCCTCAGCATCCATCCCCCACTCCCCGCTTCACACTTCACGTGGCATCTATCCCTTCAACCCTTCCCCCAACACGGGAAGTTTACGCTTCCATGCTCGACTTTTGGAATTCCATCAGCCCTTCATCCACCATCAGGGCCTTAATCCAGAGCGGAATCTCCTTAAGCAGCTTCCCTCTTAGCCCGGAACTGAAGATAGCTTCAACCTTCGAGAAGGATTGGTAGCACTCTACATCAAACTCCACAATATATCCGTCCAAAGTGGTCTCTACCCAAAAATCTGCCGCGCAAGTCAACTCGGTATTTAACCGATGCAAAGCCGCCAAATCCCCATGCACCCACTTGTGGTTTATCTTCCGTGAGCTATCCCTAGGCACCTTCGTCTGTAACCTCCACAACCAATTGTAGAGGTTGCTAGGGAATTTTCCCCATAGGATCTGGTAGGTATCACTGGTAGAATTCGAGAAAAGGATGAGATCCTTGAGCACCCTTTCCTTTTGATTCGTCAACTCCACTTACTGAGCAACGAACTGGTCCAAATGGTTATCCCACCATCTCCATATTTCTCCTTCGAATACCCTCGATACCATGATCTAATTCCCCTCATCACATGTAGGTCCCGACAACGGAACCATTTTTTGGCGAAGAAACAAGTCTCGTAGGCAAGACCCAGGTTCAGGGGTTGGGGCCAACAAGGGAATCTGTTGTAGTCTAGAACCATGCCGGCATTGTCACCCTACTCCGAAGAGCAGAGAGTCTCACCCGAGGCATGCCGCGACCACATGCAGAAGGGGAATAGATCGATAGCAGTGAAAGGATCCGCAACTCATGATTAACAGTGAATTGATTGCATAAACATCATTATATACGCAAGAAAATTCAGAGAGAGTACAGGTAGTAAGCAAATAAAATTTTAAGTCATCAAAACCATCATGCATGCATGTGACTCACATAATAAGACAACGACCTACAAGTATATTGACATCTTCAGCCAAGCCCATAGTTACATTGCTTTCATAGGAAGAGCTTACAAGTCTGATACAGACGTCTCATAGAATAGAAAGGTAGATAAGAGAAACCTAGGAACTATAGAGATATCATGCTTGGCCTGTGTTCCCTCTGCAGCATCCGTTCATTCTCCCTCAGTCACTTCTGCATTTCACTTCTCTTTCAGCCGGGTGATGGCTATTTATTCACCCGCCATCGCAACTGTTAGTTCCTCTTGCGTTCTTCTTCAGCTGCTTCCGGCTTCTCTCTTGTTGTCTGTGTGTTTTGCTCTCTGTCTTTTGTTGTATATTCTCTTCGTCTGTACTCATGCATCTGCTTTCTTCAACTATCTACCTATTCCTTCACAACTTCGGTAGCTCCGCTACTCACCGTAGTTGTGACTCGATTGCGGCTGCCATGTGTCATTCCGCAACCCCAAAAATTCGTTCTTTATTCAAAATTCAAAATATTCAAAACAAGGGCCCCAACAAAAACACAGCAGCAAACAAAACTGAAGCAAGTTGCAAAGTCAAATTCAAAGGAATTTGGGTACTTTCAGGAGTCAACGCAGTCTCCAAGGGGAGACAGTGCTCTGCAATGCAGCCTAGGAAGGGAGACAGTGCTCTGCAAAGCACCGTGTCCAGTCTAAGGTTGTGTTGGGCGCAGTATACAAAGAAAAATAATACTGTTTAACTCACTTTCTTTGCAAATTAACCTTTGAAAAGGTTTAATATTTTTGAATAACAACTACTGGGTGGATAAATAGATCAAATCATAGGCTTAAACACCTAGAACTAAGAGAAATTCTCCCCAGTGGAGTCGCCAATTTGTTGGGCCAGAATTGTGAATTACGGATAAATCACACTTCCCTAGACAGGTGTTAGTCTAGAACAGTAGGTGAAATACTATACGACTATTTCTCCTAACTCAGAAGAGATACACAGAGAGGATTGGAGGCTTACTTGTTTAGTCGCTTCCAAATGGCTCCTTCTGTCGCTTCGGCTGCAACTTCAAATTCAAACGGTTTTTGGGTTGAATGCTTCCTACAAGAAAGAACACTAAAACAACAGAAGATGCAATAATATAGATATATATTCAAGCTAGTTAGCTAAATCAGTAAAGCATAAACCATACACATCAACTAATATCTTGCAATATGGAAAATCAAAGCCAATACAGATGCGTATAGGGAAAAATAAGCAGTACTCTTTATTGATGATAGAAGGAGAGGTTACAACCTAGTGACTAATTTCAAGTGACCTTCCAGCAACATTCCCAAGCCTCATCATAGTATAAATATCTCTAGCAACAGCTACACAATTCTAGCTCTCAATTGAAAATCCTCCAGCATTTCTCTACTCAAATTCTTCCTCCTCAAGCACTTAGATCTGTGCTCAATTTATAGATGAACTGTAGGTTCTTTTGCAATCAATGAATTTCCAATAATAGGAAACACATGTTTCCATTCATGTAGATGTCAAATGGACACTTGGATTCGAAGCTTGACACATGTGAAATCTTCTAGAAGGCACTGGCCAAGTGGAGATTCTAGAACAATGAGAATTTCGCTCCCAATGTGACCAACACACCTGTGAATGTTGGGAAGTGCTTTGCAGAGTATCCTTGCATGGGGCTACCTGCATATGAAACGCACTTAGGCCCTTTAGAGCCTACGTTGGTGAGCTCTCATATGCTATATAATAAGCTTCAAACCGTGGAAACCGTTGCTTGATGAAAGTGTTGCTTGATTTGTCTTGTTTCTTGTCTTAGGGCATGTATCAACTAAAATGATAGGGAATGATAGACCCTTGATCATTGGTCCTGGAGATGATACCCAGTTAACCAGGTCATTGGGAATGGTGCCCAAATTGACCTATAACAGTACTCCTTGTATGAGGAATCAAATTTTGCATCCAACGAGTGTCCCTATTTAAATTTGAGTAAATCCATAGGGAGAAAAGTTGAAAATATGAGTTGAAAATGTAGTTTTTAATTTTTTCCCTCTAAAATTTGATGATGTAATATAATATTATTTTACTATTTCCACTATTATTTTATAATTTCCTTAGGAGGCTACTATAGGGTAAAATGCTTGGGTTGTTGGTTCTCTAATATCCCTCTCAAGGCTTTCCGGTGCCCGAGGCAGAGATTAATATTAGCTGTATAGCTCACAAAGAAGGCACATACATGTTCATATCAACTTAAACAACTTGATCGAATAATATGGAAGATTACCTCTTTAATGATCTTGAAGTCTTTTGGAGAGCGCTAAGTAGTGAAGTAGGGATCCTTCTTCACCAGCTCCAAATCTCGACCCTGTAATCAATCAAATCACCCGTGTAATCTCTACCACAACATACACTTCCTATAAATTAAGTTAACATATGATAAACATTTAAAATATGAACATCTAAGCCATTCATCTCATGCTATATAAGTAATTGAATAACAATGACAATATCAACGCATAGAATGGACAAAACAGATACAGTTCTATTGATTTATAAAAAGGAGGATTACCACCGTCGGTTGTACCAAGCCCTCCTCAGCCTTCCAATCTCTCTATCTCTCAATGTGGTGATGTCTTGATCAACAAGTTCTCAATGAACCTATTTGATTTTGACCTTCACACTACAACAATAATGCTCTGCTTCACAAATATTCAAAACTTTGACAATCCTTTGACCTTGAACCAAGAGCCTTCAGCTCCATTTTATAGGAGATGGAGAGAGCATTCATTGCCTTTCTCCTTCCACCAGTTCTAAATAGAAAAAACCAAGATGTTTCCTCATCTTCTCATGCTTTTTCCTTCCATGAGAGTTCAGTTTTTTTTGGCAAGGCCCAATAAGAGACTAGTGCTTTGCAGTTTCCTTTTTGTACTGACTCTCTTATGAGAAAAAATTGGGATTTCAAATCATTCTCCTCGGTTTTTTCCTGTTTCAAACTCAAAACACAGGTAACGCTGCCCTCTAGTCTAAACAGAGTGTTTCCCTAGCCACTAACAAGGCCTTTTCATTGATCAGGTGCGTTATAATGCTCTTTTGCTGTTATAGGGGTGCGTTACCTTGGCAGAAGTAGGTTTAGTTTAGGTCTCTGTATTCCTTCCATATTTATCTTCTCCTCTGAGCTGATGAGGAGGTTTTTTGACTTATAACAGATGCCCCCTAAAGTGTGAGGTTAGAGACGAAGACGATGGCCGAAATACTTTATAATGTGTGTAGTAGAGATAAAGAGATTGAAAGAATGAGGAAAAATTGAAACAACAACATATGTCAGAAAATATAGTATCTGTCTTGAGTCGGGCATTCCCATGCTCAGTAGCTAATCAACATGATTTCTATAGAGCAGAGATATGAAGAATCTGTCCATTGATAAGCATAATGTGGAAGTGTCTGTCATAATAGGATTAGGCTAAAGAAGCTGTCTCCATAAATAATATCGCAACTTGGGGAAGGGAACATAGCTTTAATGATGTAGCCTTTGCCCCAAGGTCTTGACTGCCGCTTCACTTAAAATGCATATTTCTCAACATGTGAATGAAGGAGGTATCATCGAACATGTGAGAAATCATCTGATTACCAGTCAATAATGAAAATTGTTAACAGACGCGAAGGTGGCCACCGATAATGATGATGGTCCCTAAGATGCATTGTACAATCTAGCGAGTGTGAATAAAAAGAGTTGAAGTTGAACACTCGTAGAATCATTTGATTAGGAGCCAATGATGAATACTCCTAATCAAACACAAGACTACTTGCCACTGATGTCTGCAAGTATCCAGGTATTAATGGGTTTCTGGATCAACTTCCTAGATAAGATGTTGAAGTCGATAGGAAGAGATCTGTTGAAAGGTAGGCACTGAGGCGTCCTACATCAGTCAACACGAAACGGAAACCAAATTATTTTGTTTTTGATGGAGATAATGAAGAGAAAATGGGGATAACCGACGACAAATAATTTCTGGCATAATGAACGGTTTGGTTGATAAGAGGAGCAGTAGATAGCAAGATCTTCTTGAACAATAGAAGGCACTGTAACAGGGTACTAGGCAGCTGAGGATTAATGAACACCAAAGAGTTTGTTAGGATTTTACCAGTGTAGGAACACTGGGAGATGAAGGCTAATACTCATAGATGGTAGGGTTCGGCTAACTGCGAAAGAGTTTTCTGGGAAGTGCCATGTTCAATATTTTTGCTGCCAAATCGACCTTTCTGAAATGTAACAGAGGAAGTATCCATTTTGTCCAAATTTTTCCCCGTCTAATTAGGTTTAGCGAGTCCAGACGAGTAAACTCGATGAATTTTTCATATTTAGAGAGTCTGAAAAATGTCGTAAAAGACAACTCCATTCCCCGTCTGATTAGGTTTAATGAGTCTAGACGAGTAAACTCAGTGAATTTTTCATGTTTAGAGAGTCTGAAAAATGTCGTAAAAGACAACTCTGTTCCCTGTGTGATTAGGTTTAACGAGTCCAGACGAGTAAACTCGGTGAATTTTTCATGTTTAGAGAGTCTGAAAAATGTCGTAAAAGACAACTCCATTGGGGTACCTTTATCATGTCTTGATAACCGGGCACGACAAAGGGAGAATAGTAAGCTTGAAACAGTTCATTTTCCGTGAGTTAGTCCATCGAAGCCAGAAAAGTAAGAAATATATGTTCGATGGACGTCTACCTCATTTTGTTATGAGTACGAGGAGACGAAGTAAACTCAGTACTCTTTGTGAAATTTTAACGAGTCCAACAAAGAAAAAACCGGTGCTCTTCGTGAAATTTTAACGAGTCACGCGGAGAAAACTCGGTCACTTTTTCTGTTTAAAGAGCTTTGAAAAAGAGGAAAAGAATGACTCCTTACTCTCTGTCGCGGTAGTTTAGTGAGCCCAATAAAGGAAACTCGGGGTCTTTTCAGTTTTATGAGCTAGAAAAAGGTCCCTAAAAAGAAAGCTCAGTGCTTCTTCATATCAGTTTTAACGAGTCTGAAGAAGAGAACTCTAGGTTTTTCAGATTAACGAGCAAGAAAAAGACCATAAAAAGAACGCTCGAAATCGACTTCGTATAAGTTTAAGGAGTCCGAAGGAGAGAACTTGAGGTTTTTCGGATTAATGAGCAAGAAAAATACCGTAAAAAGAATGCTCGATATCGACTTCATATAAGTTTAACGAGTCTGAAGAATAGAACTCGAGGTTTTTTGGATTAACAAGCAAGAAAAGTACCGTAAAAAGAATGCTCGGTGGAGGATGGATTGTGGTGCCAAAAATTCAACAATTTCTTTAACCTTATCGGGATCAACCCTAATCCCATGCTTGGAGACAATGAAACCTAACAGACGCCCAGACTCGACCATGAATACGCACTTATGAGGATTCAGACATATATTGTAGAATCTACACCTAGAAAAAATTTCTTTCAGATGAGCAAGGTGATCAGGTTGTTTCTTGGAATGGACCAAAAGGTCATCCAAGTAAGCCTGTACAATATGTCGAATGTCGTGGAAAGCGTAGTCTATAGCCCGTTGAAAATTTGCTCCAACATTATTCAGACCGAATGGGAGTTTACGATACGCAAATGTGCCCCAAGGGCAGATAAAGGTAGTTTTATGCTGGTCTTCTTTTTTAATCGCAATCTGTTTATAGCCCAAGAATCCATCCATGAAGGAAAAAGATTCACACTTGGCGCAATCGTCGAGAATCTGATCTATGAATGGCGTAGGATAATTGTCTTTGGGACAAGCGGCGTTCAGATCGCGATAGTCAACACAAACTCGGATGGTGCCTTGTTTTTTATCGACGAGGACCAGATTGGAAACCCATTCCGTCAAAGGAAAGTGTCAAAGGAACGAGATAGATGAAACTAGCGTTTAAATTTTTTTCTACCTCAATTTTGATGGCGGTCACTTTGCACGGGTGGACAGGCCTGAGTCGCTACCAAATTGGTTTGGAATTGTCATAAATCTTGATTTCATGCTTGATTATAGATGGATCTATGCCGGGAATTTCGTCATAATACCAAGCGAACACATCATGGAATTCCTTGAAAAGGGATGTGAAGTGTGCAATTTCCTCAGGATTGCAATCTGCTCCAATCTGAATATTTTCCATGATACCCATTTTGACCGAGATATCAATGAGAATTGTCTTAGAAATATTACCCATGTTCCCTTCTAAATCGATAGTTTGAACAGTTGTGTAAGTGGATGGAACCATCTCAGGTGGGTCAAAGGATGGGATTTCAGTATTTATCACGTCCGAGTCGAATATCAAAGTGCGATGGTGAAACTCTCCCCAAGGTCGTTCTTCTAGAGACATGATATCTCAAATAGCTTCGTCTACAGGCAAGAATTCATTGAGGAGATCCTTAGAGAGAACTGTGATGGGTGGGAGGTTTGTACCTTTGGTCGAAACCATAGAAATGGAGGGTTCAAATGTAATTTGGATGGCTTGGTAGGCCAACTTGGCTGGTGAGAGCGGCATCTGATCTCCGTAGGAATCAATGTCTGAAGGTGCCGAGAGGATCCATGGGTCAATAGAGCCATCCAAAGTGGTGGATATCATTGCAACCGTATTTGGGATCTCTGGCGGCAGGAGAGGAAAACAACCCAGTAGGGAAGATGCCTTCAGAAGACCGGTACCAATATTGACGTAAGAGTCAGGAAAGCCTCCTATTAGGGGTACAGTGCTACTTGGTAATGTGGAATAATTAGAGGTGCAGAAGGATAACTGATCCACTGTGACTATTTTCCCATCCAATGGAAATAGGATGAGTCGGAAGACCGAAGAAACAATGGTGGTCATGGCATAAGACCAACTGTGACAAAGCAATAGATTATAGTCGAGATGGCGATCTACGAGTTCAACGTCCACGGTTACCGTTTTCCCACTCAGAGTGATGGGAAAGCTAGAAAGGTATCCTTTTGGGAGGAACGTGTGGCCATCAAAAGCTTTGAGGGAATTCGACGGCGGTGTTAAGGTAGGAGAACCTAAAGCGAGCCAGCAAGCTTGTGACATAACACAGGTCGAAGCACCTTCGTCAATGACAATGTGATGGATTGGTCTCCCTTTCAACACAACCTGCACTTGGAATTCGAGTTGGTGTGAGAGGAGAGTCTGAGATTTTTCCATATCAAAGAGAGCTAGCATGGAATCCTGGGGGTCTATTCTACCAATGGCCGAAAGCAATGCTTTCCTTTGTGCTGAACAAGTTTGCAATACTTTGAGAGCAGACATAGCTAACGGTTCTTGCGCCAAATCTTCTAAAATGTTGTAGTTTTGGGTTGTGCGTGCAGAGGTGTTATGAGTTGTGCGTCGAAGTGTCCCTTTGGGGGGATGAATCACGGGATCAGCAATAGGCCGTTCGATATGCAGATCGTTGGGCAGTGGTGGAGTTGAACTAGTACCAGGTTCTTGAGCGTCGATGGTAGGATTTCCATAAAGCTTGGCTCGTGTTTGAAGTTCAACACTCTCAATGCCATAAATGGCAGATGATCCTTCACCGGAAGGATGTGAACCACCATTGCCCCTTTGCTGGGTTTGTGGCGGGTTATCAACCATATGTTGGTGTTGCTGCTATTGATTAGGGAAAGGATTATGAAGAACGACAGGTGTTCGCCCAGAATCCTTGTTTGCAATAAAATCGGTGCATTCCTGCAGCCGAGGACATTTGTATCTCAAGCGGTCCTCCGCACATATCTTGCAAGGAAATTTCATGGGTTTATCCTTCCCTTTGTCATTTTTGGCAGCGTTTTTCTGATTAGGATTATTCTGATTATCTGACTGCTCTTCTGAAGAAGATGTCTTTTTCTTGTTCTTCTTATTCTTTCCACTAGGTTTTTGTGAAGTTTGCACAGAATTTACCTCAGCGGTAGGAAGAATAGTCATTTGGTTAGGGGTGGTGGCAGCCGAGGATGGCTGGGAGGTTTGCCCTCGAGACTGTTTTGTGGCTACGCCGGAGATTGTGCCAATGAGACCGTCGGTGTGGGCTCCGATTTTTTGAGTAGCGGGAGGATTTGGGTTACCAGGGGCATTTGGGAGTAAATCATATAGCGTGCCAGATTGTGAATAGATTAAATCCAAATTTTGGGCATGACGGATGCATTGATCTTATGTAACTGCACTGGATAGGCCAATGTCTTTAGAGATGTGGGGTAAGAGAGACTTTCAAAACCAATTAGATAGAAGATGATCCAGGATTGGAGCATTGACTAGCCTCCTCCTACGCCTTCATTCATGACTGTGATCGGGGATGTGGGTGGCGGTGTCTTGGTGCAGCGAGGTTAACAGTTCCATTCCAGTTTCAAATCTGATTGGTAATTGGAAGTTCTTTAGAAACTCCATCACTAAAGTGCCAAAAGTGTTTATGGCGGTGCGTGGAAATTCAATATACCACTTGGCGGCATTGCCTGTAAGGGTGCGGGGAAACAGTCGAAGCCGGACACTATCATCCACCATGGAATTAGATATATACCATAAATGAAAGGTGGTTATGTGTGCAGTTGGGTCTTCCCCTTGTTTCCCATTGAACTTTGGGATGTCAGAAGGAATCTTGTGCGGTAATGGAGGCCAGAGCGGGTTGTGACTGATGGGGTCATTAGTCATTTTATAGATCTCGGGAATGTCTAGAGCTGCCAAAAATGGCAATTGCAGGTTTGCCCCCGAATCTAACCAAGGAAGTATTGGTTGACTATGTGGACCATAGGGTTCGCACATCAATGTGTTACCAATAGGATAAGTAGGACTTTGATAAAAATTTCCTATAGGTGGAGGGGTAGGGATATATGGTTGCTGTCCATAGGGCATATTGTATTGCACGGAAAACGGTTGGTTGCCCCCAGTGTAAAATTTCCCTCCCATTCCAGATGGAGGTTGCGGTGGGTTAGTCCATATGGATGCATTAGAGCTTCCCGAAGGCATGCTACTACTTGCATAGTTTGGCAACGGCATAGACCCTACACCAATATTTAAACCACTTAAGGGAATAGTGTTAACAATAGGTTGTCTGGTTTGTCCTAACGATTGCAGGGGTAGCGAAATGTTCCCTGTTATTTGCGTACTGGTGACACTACCCCCTAGTATGGTGGCCAAGGGGTTTGAACTCAACAAAGGGTTCCAACTAAAAGGGCTGCTAAAAGGAACTGAAGTAGTCCCACTCATGGGAGGAGAAACTGTAGGTCCCAACGTGGTTACGGTAGGATTAGATCCCGAAGGACTTGGCGAGTTACTTACAGTTTTGATGACCGTAGGGTTGGGACTAGGAACAAGTTTACTACTGGGGTTACCAAGTGATGGCATAGAACTGAAAACTGGTGGGGAGGATGGTGGCTAACCTGGGATGGTTGCCATTAGTATCGACCCTGTGGATGCTAGTTGTGAAATGGATGTTTGTGTGGCCGAAGACATGTCTTGGTGTGGTGGAATCTGAATTATCACAGGCCCCAACGGATCAGTGAGTGGACGATTGTAATGAGGTACGACACCTTCAGTGAAAGGGTCCTCCGGAAATTCCATATGATATGAGGCTATGTGAAAATCAGGGTTTGTCAATGGAGACTGCTCTTCCACAGAAGGCACGGGTTCACCAAGGTTTAGTTCTTCCTCAAGAGTCAGAGGAGGTAGACCTTACTGTCATCGAGACAGATGGCATGGGTCAGATGATGCCACGATGACCTATTTATTTTTAACAAATTTTAATAAATTGTGATGTATTATAAAGTATCAATGATAGTAACCTCACACCTAAAAAAGAAAAAAGAAAAAAGGACTCTCTAAAATCAATTAGCAAGCAGCCAAAATAGGGTGCCCTATCTGAGTACTACCGTTTGCTGGTGATGAAATCCAGTATCACAATAGTATACAGAGAGGGTTGGTTGAAAGTACAGTTACGGTTACTCTAGAGCTTCGCCCGAACCTCAGAAGATAGGTGTAAGCACTCTTGTGAAGACGAGTACCCTCCTAAAGACCGAAGATAGAGTAGGTCCATCTATTTCAGGTACCAGGACAGCCCGTCCCAGTCACCTTGTGTAAGTCCCTAAAAAGTATGGCCACTAAAGATACCTCAAATCACAGACATCATCAGGGGGGTCCACAGTCTAGGATAGCATGCTATATGGGAAAAACACCTATATCCCCGATCTAGTTTCGACATCCCCGAAGGGAACCCCAATATATAGCATGCCCACCGGATGCAGTCAAAGGCGGGCTACCTTCTTATGCACCCAAGTGTTGTCTTGCGCTGAGCTCTGGTAAAGGAATGATCCCAATAATATGAGTGCAGTAGGATTTCACTCGTTAATGACTCTAGTCTCAAGTTTTGAGATCTTGGGTGATTCTCACTTTTCCTAACCCAAGATCCTAGCCTGAACTACTGTTGGTGTGAGCTCAGAAAAAGTAATGTGATGATTTTATTATCGCTTGATTCTTATTGTACTTGATTATTAGTCTTGCGGAGGGGGAGTGGACGTATGAAATGTAGTGAGACTCTGACTCTGAAAACCATGCAAAAATATGCTCTAAATATTCAATTCGATGAAGAGTATTTCTACAAGGAGAGGTTTATTTTCAACATCCATGCACTAACATTCAAATAGAAAAGTTCAACCTTTAAAGATTCAGACATCTATTTACCTCATCTTAATAGTCTTTTAACTGAAATTTTCAGAATTAATTGAGCTAGATGCAGAAAAACTAAAAAAAAAATTCTTCTCTAAAAAGTAAATGTTTTTGACACTAACTTTTCAAACAAGAGAAAATAAACAGAAATTCCAGCTTAGTAAACAAGCACAGGGATTCAGTCAAGGAGGGATAATGATGAACAAAAAACACTGCAACCAAAAACACATTCAAAGGGGTGAATAACAAATTTTGGCTGAGTAACGTACTGTTTCTGAGTAAAGACAACGTTAATCTAGAGACAAACACACTGTCTTTAAGCAGAGCCCGCGTTATAACGCACTGGAACACAAAAAAAGGTAGCGTTAGCCAGGGTAAAGTCCTTCAGATGGTCAAACAGGAACAGGATTGAACTCTGTGAGCTTTTGAAATGTCTACTGGGCATGAATACTGGTCAGAAGGGTTTGTGAACAGAGGAAAGAAGAAAAGGCGAAAGAGATAGTACGGATACTATGGGGAAATCCCCAGCGGAGTCGCCAATTCTACTATAAGGTAAAATGCTTGGGTTGTTGGTTCTCTAATATCCCTCTCAGGGCTTTCCGGTGCCCGAGGCAAATAGTAAGATTAGCTGTATAGTTCACAAAGAAGGCACATACATGTTCATATCAACTTAAACAACTTGATGGAATAAGATGGAAGATTACCTCTTTAATGATCTTGAAGTCTTTTGGAGAGTGCTAAGTAGCGAAGCAGGGATCCTTCTTCACCAGCTCCAAATCTCGACCCTGTAATCAATCAAAGCACCCGTGTAATCTCTACCACAACATACACTTCCTATCAATTAAGTTAACATATGATAAACATTTAAACTATGCACATCTAAGCCATTCATCTCAAGCTATATAAGTAATTGAATAACAATGACAATATCAACACATAGAATGGACAAAACAGATACAGTTCTATTGATTTATAAAAAGGAGGATTACAACCGTCGGTTGTACCAAGCCCTCCTCAGCCTTCCAATCTCTCTATCTCTCAATGTGGTGATGTCTTGATCAACAAGTTCTCAATGAACCTCTCTGATTTTGACCTTCACACTACAAAAATAATGCTCTACTTCACAAGTATTCAGAACTTTGACAATCCTTCGACCTTGAACCAAGAGCCTTCAGCTCCATTTTATAGGAGATGGAGAGAGCAATCATTTCCTTTCTCCTTCCACTAGTTCTAAATAGAAAAAAACAAGATGTTTCCTCAACTTCCCATGCTTTTTCCTTCCTTGAGAGTTCAGTTGTTTTTGGCAAGGCCCAATAAGAGACTAGTGCTTTGCAGTTTCCTTTTTGTACTAACTCTCTTATGAGAAAAAGTTGGGATTTCAAATCATTCTCCGCGGGTTTTTCCTGTTTCAAACTCAAAACATGGGTAACGCTACCCTCTAGTCTAAACAGAGTGTTTCCCTAGCCACTAATGCGGCCTTTTCATTGATCAGGTGCGTTATAACGCTCTTTTGCTGTTATAGGGGTGCGTTACCTTGGCAGAAGTAGGTTTAGTTTATGTTTTTATATTCCTTCCATATTTATATTCTCCTCTGAGCTAATGAGGAGGTCTTTTGACCTATAACAGAGGCCCATTTTAGACCTCAAAAATCCCCTAATGATGTGCATGTGGACCCAACCAAGATACAAGTCGTTCGGGATTGGCCAACACCAACCACTCTAACAGAGCTCCACAACTTTATGGGTCTTGCCAATTTATGCCACAAGTTCATGGTGGGGTTCTCTCATATCACTTGGAATTTGATTCAAGCTAACAAGGGCAGAGAAAAAAATATATATTTTGGTCTGAATCACAAAAAAATCAAATTTTGAGTTAAAGCATCGCCTCTGCTCCCTTGCCTACTCCTAGTCAACCTTGGGAATCCATCTCCCTGGATTATATGTTAGTCCTTCCTTTGACTAAGCATGGAGATGACTGCATTTTCATGGTCATTGATATATTCTCTAAGATGGCCATTTTGGCGGCATGCAAGAAGAGTATCAAAGAAAAAGCCACTACTAAGCTCTTCTTTGAACAAGTGTGGGTACAATTTGGGATCCCACAATCCATTATCTCAGATAAGGAAAACAAGTTCTTAAGTACATTTTGTTCAATTTTCTGGTCAATGTTGAAAACCAAGCTCACTAAGTCCACGAATTTCCACCCCCAAAATGATGGCAAAACAGAGGTCTTCAACAAGATGATTGTACACATTCTGCGCATGTACAACTCGAAGCATCCTCGGACATGGAACTAAAGCCTCCCCTATGTCCAAAAAAAATACAACAGAGCTCTCCATAGCTCAACTAGGCACAACCCCTTTCAGGTGCGGTTGGGATTACAGCCACTATATCCCATTGATGTGGCCATACCATTTGTAGCTACTCAGGAAGCTTTGGTCCATATCTAGTCTGAAACCGACAAGGCTAACAAATTCATTGAGCAAATCCAAAACATCGACTAGAAAGTTCACGACATCTTGAAGAAGTCAAATGAAAAGTACAAGCAACGACATGATCGGATAAATATTTCTAACGAGGTATTGTGTGTGTAAAATGGAGATCGTATGCCAAAGTTATGACCCAGGGAAGTTGATGTACCAATTTACCCAAATGGGGCCCATATTTTTGGCACCTCATCTCCTAGGGTTAGGTTTTTGGATGTTTATGGTTTTCCATTGTTTCTCATTAATAAATAGGTCTTCGAGCCTCATTGTCACACAATTCAGAGACATATAGCTGCCATAGTTCGGAGATGAGCTACCATCACCCGAGCTAGTTTATTTCCATCATGTTTGTAAGGATATTTCATGTCTTTGATATTAATGAAATCAAGTGTTATTTATGTTGCATCTATGTATTTATGGTTATATTTGTATTCAGTTGCATTCCTGTCTAAGTTCAGATCATTCAACAATATAATTGTGATTTATTCAAAAAAAATAAGCATGTTTTTATTTTGAATTTCAAAACTAGAAAATTGATATTTTATATAAGTATAATTAAGGAGTATATTTTTTTTAATGTACATAATGTCTATATTAAATATAAAATATTTAGGTTGATAGGTGTGTCTATTTTAGAATAGGATTTCTATAATTTTAATTTAATTAACAATAATTAGTGCCATCATATAAATTAAATCCATGGTAAATACTTATAGATGTCAGTCCCTGACAAGCATCAAAGCAATTTCCCCATGAAACATCTCACATTGCCAAGATTAAAAAATCACAAGAATTAACTAAATTGTAACTTTATTTTAAATTATTATTATTTAAAATGATAGGTGTGTCTAATTATGAATAAGACTTCCACAATTTTAATTTAACTAATTATTGAGTGGATAGGGGATATTTAATCTCCAAGATATATTTTATAATATTCATAACAGTATACAAAAATAAAAGATTAATATTTATCTCCAAAGTAGGTATGCCTTATTTTCCCTTTTAATTAAATTGATTAATTGCACGTAGAGGCACTCTCTAGCCCATTATAGAAGAGATGTTGTAATGTCTTGTCTTGAAAACATTTTAACTCAGTCAAATTACATTAAAAAAAATAAAAATAAAAATAAAAAATGAATAAAAAAGTAAAATGAAAGCATTTTACTCAATCAAAATAAAATAAAAATAAAAATAAAAATAACTTCATGGTACACACTCTTGGTATTGACTCATGGTATTCATGTGGAATATATCCTATATAAAGAGGGAAACTAAACCAACCTAGATACATCTTAACTTCGGATCTACCAAGCGCCGAGAGGGATCAAATCCTGTGAGATGCAAACCTCTTTTAAATTGAGAAGAGAATTGATCCCTTTAGGATTGGTAGATCCAAAATTAAGATGAATCTAGGTTGGTTAAAAAAAAATCACATGAATAAGTGTCATATGAAGTGAGTTATGGTTTTATGGGCATGTGGTATTGATAAACCATAATATTGTAACAAAACCTATTTACAATTTAAGAATCTCCATAGAAAGTAAGAACAAATATCCTGGTTAAAAATCTTGTTCCATGTGTTTTTAAATGTATATTTATGTTTAACTTATATTTATTCTTTTTATTATTTAATAATGATAATAATTTTAAATAAAGTTATAATTTAGTGAGATTTTATGATTTTTTTAATTTTAACAATGTAAGATGTTCTTCAGATATAAAACTTGGATTATCCACAGTCGTCATTTTTTAGTCCGAATTTTACATCTGAAAAACTACACCACAGAAACCTCCAATCCAGCAATGACGACTGTGGATAATCCGACGACTGTGGATAAATGACGACTGTGGATAATCCGAATGTGGATAAATGGCGACTCTGGATAATCCGAGTTTTACATCTAAAAAACTACACCACATAAACCTCCAATCCAGCAATGTAAGATGTATTATGTACTAAGTGGATAAATGACGACTGTGGATAATCCGAGTTTTACATCTGAAAAACTACACCACAAAAACCTTCAATCCAGCAATGACGACTGTGGATAATCCGAGTTTTACATCTGAAAAACTACACCATAGAAACCTCCAATCCAGCAATGTAAGATGTATTATGTACTAAGTGTTAGTAAGTGTTTTGATAGATTATATATGTGTGTATAAAAAATAACAATTAATTTGTTAATAATATATAGAAAATGATACGAATAATCTAAACATAAATTTTTATATTAATATAATTGTTACTTATTCAAAATAATTTAACCATGTTTTTATTTTGAATTTCAAAATTAAATAATTACAATTTTATAGAATTAGAATTAAGAACTATGTGTTTTTTTAAAGTTCAAAATGTCTATATTAAACATAAAATATTTAGGTTGATAGGTGTATATTTTAGAGTAAGGCTTCTATGATTTAATTTAATTATCAATAAGTTTGAGCTACTTACTTAATTTCTTTATACATTACTTTGCAATTTTGGATTACTAATATGATATATAGGATGGCAAGGGTTTCTAACTATGCGAAGTTGGCTTGTCAAATATCATTTGGTTGCTTTTTTTTAGAGTTAGTTGACCAAGTTTATTCCTCGAATTTACCAGAACTCAAGGCTCCTCTTGCGCGAAATTTCTAGGCATGAGTTACCTTCCTTGTTGTTTTTTGGTGTACATTATGATTTTGGGGGTGGATATCAAGTTATTGTTCTTCTCATTAATCTTGAGGCTTTTTGGGACCACTCTTTCCTAGTTTTGTTTTGGATTTCTAGCCCCATATTTTAGTATCCCATCATTGGGTCAAACACTGGGGTTTTCAATATTTATTCTTTTATCATCTATCATTTTCTATGCAACTGGCTGGAGTGGAAAATCCATCAGGTGGGGAAATGTCTTATAATGGTGGGGCATATGAAACTATGTTTTTCTTGGACTTGGGGGGGCTATCATTTTTGTTTCATTTTCGAGGGCTTAGCCCCCTCAACTTCTACATCCCCAAAAATATCTACGACCTTATGGTGAGAAGCCCTTTCTCTTTTTGGGTTATGATGTTGAGATGTGCATGATTTCTAGTTTATCCACTCGGTCCCTGGTGGGTATATTCTATTACATCTCTCTAAACAAGTCATATTTTCAGGCTTGGGTATCTTCTCATTCAAAACCCTTGCTACATTTTTCCTACCATAAGTCTTCTCATGAATAGTTGGATTCACTTTCATTTTCTAGACTAGGGTGATTTTCTTATGGTCCTTTGATGAACATGGGTTATCAATCAGGGTTACTTATGGTTGCAGAGGTGGAGCGTTGGTTTTAATTTGCTAACTAAGAAACCTAAATCCTAGTATCTATAAGTTAAACTAGTGGGTTTTTTGTTGGAGATTTGGACTCGATAGATAGTGATAAGGGTTCCAAATTTCATCGGCATATTTTTCATTTCGATAATTTATTTTTGAGGGCTTATGATAACAGGATATTACGGGTCTTGGTCAAGATGGATGTGGTGAGGGGACTTCTGTCCAAAGTAGATATCTTGCTGTGGGACCTTACTTTTAGCCAAAGGGTAGATTTTTGGAAGGCTCCTTTTATGTTTTCTTTGTGTAATCAAACATGGCACCTTAAAGTGAACTGTAATGTTGAGAGATAAAGAGGACCTAAAAACGTTTGTAACTATGTTCCATTTTTTTCAGCATCACCTTTTGTTTCCTCTATGTTTGTTGATGTATCCTCATGTGGGGTTATTGGTTCTACTATGAGGCATGGATTATAGCGGAATCCTTGTGGTACAAGGGTATTTGGGGTATCTTCTATTCAAGAGTAGTATTTATACCATTTCATGATTTCCATTCAGGGAAATATTATTTCTATTCTTGGTGTCACGGGCTCAAAAGGTATGGTGGATTGGGAGCTCTTGGAACCAATGGTGGTGAAAATTTTCCTTCTCAAGATGATTTTGGTGGCGATTTGGGCCTTTTGGATGGTACACATACCCCTAGCTGTGAGGATTCCATCGGCAAGTCTCTTTCTCCATCTCCTACATGGGAATCCCACTCATGAATGGACGCATTTTTCGGTAAGCTTCTACAATCGCTTGCTGTCAAAGATTCTCTTTTATTGGATAGTCTTACAAATAATTTTTCCAAACCTTCCTCTGATGTGTATTCTCCTTTTAGTGCCTCACAAGATATCCATAACTCATTTTCTTACTCTCCTAATACTTCCTATATATCTCCCTATGTAATTGAGCCTTCTTGCATTAACCCTATGCTATGTTCCTTAGGAATTTCTTGATATTTTCTATTTTTATCGAGTTTTCTCAAAGATCCCTTGCATTGAACCCCTACTATGATGACTAGCTCTTCTTATAAGAAATTCCTTCCTATATACTAAGAACCTCATGACAAGGTTTTCAAAATGTCGGGTTCCCTTTCTTTGAATCTCTCCTATTGATCCTCCCTTAATATTACTACCATCTCCACTATCCCCTCTCCTCTATACACTACGATTCCTTTGGATGACCTGACTCCCTCTTTCCAAAATGTCACTATGCATACTAAAATCATAATAAGAAATATCTCACTCACGACTGTGCCACCTAGGGTGATATTTTCTAAGAGATTTCAAACATTATTGTCTCCTCAAGGGATCTTAGAGCATCGATTCCCTCTCATGAATGTTCACTATGATTATAATGTTCTTTAATATCATGGGTATTGGGGGCCCTTCAAAGGCTTACACTCATTGTAGACTGGTGTCTTTGCATCACCCTTCAATTATCTTTTTCCAGGAAACTATGGTGTCTTCTAAAAATATGTCGATTCTCTTCTAAATATTTTTCTAGACTGGTGCATTTATGCTGTTGATGTTGTGGTTCATTTAGTGTGATTACAGGTGTTGTGGAATTGTCGAGACATTGCATCTAGACCTTATTCCTCTGTCGCCGAAATTATTATGGAAGGTTCTCTTAGGCGTTTGGATAGACAAGTTAACTTTGTCAATTTTTATGGGCCTTACCAAGATAAGGAATTCTTATGGAATCGCATATCACGTGGTGGTATTCTTAGAGAACACTCTCTCATCCTTGTATAGACCTAAATTTCATGAACTCTTTCAATGAAGTGTGGGGTGATTTTTTTTCATCCTAATCTGTTTGCTCCATGGATCTCCTGAATTCTTCTTAACTCAGACCTTTTCCTCTTGTTGAAACTTGAAGGAATGGGAGATCTAGGGATGACATGGTTGCTGAGTGTTTGGACCATTTTATTCTAGGTGTATCCCTAGTGTCTAAGGTGGGAAAATATAGTTCTTGGATTTTTCAAGATGTCATTTCCGACTATTCCCCTATTTGTGTGTAGCTTGATTTTAACTCTCTTTTTCATACTAATCCTTTTAATTTCAACTACTTGTGTCTTAATGAGGGGTATTTCTTAGATCTGGTTCATTATTTTTGGAAAATATTCCAAGTTGACCTTTCTTGCTTTGCAATGGATGCCTGGAATTATAATGTTTCTTTCTTAAAAGAAAATTTTAAACGAGGGGTTGAATTTCATACTTGAGATCAGCATAAGGAAATGGAGAGTGTTGAGGCTTCAATCAAATATTATTAATCATCACTCATTTCTACAGGTTTTTTGGAAGATACAAAAATCAAAATTTTCTCCTTAGCTAAAAGGAAGGCTTACCTTCTTAAAGCAGAGGAAGAGTGATGGCGTTTAAAGAGTAGGGTCACATGGATCAAGGAAGGGGACATGATCACATGGATCAAGGAAGGAGACATGAATAGTAATTATTTTCACAATTATTCCTCCCATCAGAGAAACAAAAATTCCATATGGGAAATTCAAGATAACAAGGGTAATTTTTTATGTTCTCAATGATATTTGGAGAAGGATACAAGGGTTCATTTCTCTGGACCTTTTTGGGACTCGGGAGACATTTCGATTAAAGCCCAATTAAAATTATTACAAAATTTAACTCACTTTTTTTTGTGGAAAGTCTTATAGGATGGCATAAGCTGTCTCCCTAGATGATATTAAAGAGGTTCTTAGATCTTTTACAGGGATAATAATCCATGCCCAAACGAATGGACTATTGAATTTTATCTTATATTTTTGATAGAATTGGGAAAGATATTTTGAATGATGTGGAGGAGGCTAGAACCTCTGGGAAGGTTTTCGAGGAAATTAACGTTACACTATTAGCCCTAATCCACAAGCACTCTAAGCCTCTTTCATTTGACGACTATTATCCAATCTCTTTGTGTAATCTCATCTACAAGGTCATTTCTAAGGCACTTTCCAATAGAGTGATGAGTATTCTCTCTTATTTTCTTTCATCACAGCATTTTGGTTTCCTTCTTGGAAGGATAATCCATGATACCATTTGGGTGGATCAAGAGGCCCTTCACTCCATCAAGACCAAATGATGTAACGCTCTTGGTCTCAAGATGGATTTAGTCAAAGCATATGACCGAGTGAACTATATTTTTCTTAGCATCCTTCTCATTCACATTAAACTGGAATTTTAGGTGACGAATTGGATTATGGGATGTATTTCTTTTTCTAATTTTTTTGTTATCATAAATGGTTCACCTAATTATTTTTTCTCAACTTCAAGAGGATTGAGAGACGGTTTTCCTCTATCTCCTTTGTTATTTCTTTTAATTTTTAAGGGAATGAGTAGGATGATCAATCAAGCCAAGCATGATGGTCATATTAAAGGAGTTAAAGTAACAAGAGACTTCTAAATAAAAAAATTATATTTTTTTATTACATTCTTATCTTTGGTGATGGATCGATTTCAAAATGGGAATCCTACAATGACATTTTTTATAATTTATGATTTGCTACATGCATGCAGGTTAGTTAGTGCAAGTATTCATTTTTTTAGAGCATGATATGTTAGAATAGTACATTGCATCTATTGTATCTTTTCTTCCATACAAAGTGGCTCAGTTGGAACAAAGCTTCACATATCTAGGATTCCACCTAAATCCTAATTATTACCTTGTGGAGGATTGGTCCTTGGATTTACAAGTGCATCGAGCATCAGGTTAGTATTTGGTATTACAAGTGTCTCTCTCTTGGTGGGAGCATGTATTTCATACAGTTGGTACTTGAAAGTATTCTTGTTTACTGGCTCACTTTATCTAAGGATTCCAAATCCAAAATTGATAGGATCATAAAATCCATGTTTCACTTTCTCTGGGGCAGAAAGACAAATAATGGAGTCTCTCACTTGATTAGATGGGAGGTGCTTTCCCAATGAAAAAAGTTGTGGGGAATGGGTCTTTAAGAATATACACTGGTTTGGGTTAACACTGGCTATGAAAAGTATTTGGAGAGTAATAGAAGGTTTAGGGATATGGAGTAACTTCACTACCGATAAGTATGTAAATCATCACCCTTTTTCTATGTGGTTGGAGTTTTTTCAACCTAAGAGATACTCTAGGGATCAAATATTTGGTGAGGTTTTTTGATAGCCCTTCCTTATATTACATCTTGTATGGCATGGAAGGTGGGTAAAGGAAATAAATTCATCCTTGGGAGTTATCCTTTCATTTTGGGTTCATATTTCTTTATTTTATATTCTGATCTCATTGCAAAACTTAATTCTCATGTTGTCTATAGGCTTTGTGAATCTTTTAGGGCTTGTTTTGAGGTTACACTCAGTAGTAGGTGGAAATGATCCATTGATTAGGGGTTACAAGGTTTTTTGATGTATGAATTGGATGGATTCATTTCTAAATTGAATATACATGGTATTACATTATCTAAGGAGGATGACTCTATTGTTTGGATATGAAATTCTTCTTCTAGCCAGATCACTGCTAGTCTCACTTATGATGCAAGTTTTTCTTTTTTACATAGTCTAGGGACAAATGGTGGATCCAAAAAATATGATAGTGGCATATTCATCCTAATATTCGATGTTTCATTTGGATGGCATTGGGAAAAAAAAATCTTGAATTGGGATATTCTTCTCCAACATGGTTTTAATGGTCCCATTATCCACGTCCTCTGTTTCAGAGTTCTAGAATCGGATGACCATCTTTTATTCCACTATGATTTTGCGAAAGTTTTGTGGTATAATATTCTATTCAGTCTCAATATTTGGGATGGTGGTTTTATTAGCCTTATGGAATCCTGTATCAAATGTTGGGATCATCGAATGGGAAGGTATAAATATCTTCCCATGTTCATTGCTTGGGATATTTGGATGGTCCACAATAAGCTGCATTTGAGAGTAAAATCCTCAATATCCACTGGATTTTGCCACATAATTGTTGGGTGTGTGTTATATTCTTTCCACGACTAGTAAAACATAGTAGATTTAGAGGATGGAAAAATATGGAAAGAGGCTAATGGCCATGGTTGCTGAAATGGCATCTTTGGACAAAAATGAGGCTTGGGATGTGGTGGAATTGTCGGCTAGAAGGAAACCCATTGGACGTAAATGAGCTTTTAAGAAGAAGATTAATGCAGAAGGAAAGGTGGAGAAATACAAATCTTGGTTGGTAGCAAAAGGTTATTCCTAGGCATCGAGAATTGATTTTGGTGATATTTTTTCTCATGTTTCAAAGTTAAATTCTATTACATTACTTTTATTTCTTTCTGCTGCTTTTGATTTTGAGGTAGAACAAATGGATTTGAATACAACATTTCTTCACGTGGATATGGAAGAAGAGATCTACATGAAGCAAAATGAAGGCTTTGTGTTGAAGGGTAAGAAAGAACTGGTATGCAAGTTAAAAAGGTCTTTGTATGGGTTAAAAAAATCACCAAGGATGTGGTATTAGAAATTTGATACATATATACGGGGACTTGGCTTCACTAGAAGAAAATAGGATCACTGTTTGTATTTTAAATTAATTAGTGACCATGTTATTTATTTGGTCTTGTATGTGGATGATATGTTGTTGATTGGAAATGAAAAAGAAATTATCCAGGATTTGAAGACCCAATTGTCCTCTAAATTCGACATGAAGGATCTTGGTGCTGCAAACAATATTTTGGGCATGGAAATTAAATCAGATCAGGAAAAGTGGAAGCTCTGGTTAAACCTTAGGAAGTGTGTTGATACAATATTGCATAGCTTTAATATGTAGGATAGTAAACCAGTGAAGGTCCCTATTCCTATAGGTGTAAATTTATTTTCTGAACAATGTCCCAAGACATAAGAAGAGGAAGAGGACATGTCCCGTGTTCCATATGCAAGTGCAGTCGGTAGCTTGATTTATGCAATTGTCTATACTAGGCTAGGCATTGCACATGCACTAGGAGTATTAAGCATATTTATGTAAAAACTGGAGAAGGAGCATTGGACAACAATGAAGCGATTTTTTAGGTATTTGCGTGTTACTAGTGATTATGGTTTGTGCTACCAAGGAAGACCCGGATTGGACAGAGTTTTGGACATCTATGGCTTTGTTGATGCAGACTGGGCTATAGATATAGATCAAAGAAGATCCACAAGTGAGTACGTGTTTAACCTATTTGGAGGAGAAATCAGTTGGATGGGAAAAAGACAGTCTGTAGTGTCTCTTTCAACTACAGAGGCTGAATACATGGCAAACACTCATTCAAGCAAGGAAGTAGTTTGGTTGCAGAGATTGTGTTCAAGTATGGGGTTGGTATAGTGAGAAATAAGGATAGACTGTGACAAACAAAGTGAAATTTTCTTAGCAAAGAACCACTCTTATCATTCAAAGACAAAGAACACTGACGTTCAGTATCAATTTGTGAGGGAAATGGTTGAGGACAAAAAGGTGTTACTAGTAAAGGCGAACACTTTGAAGAATGTTTCACATGCATTGACGAAGTCTCTGAGCACTGAGAAGTTTTCTTGGTGTAGAGAAACAATGGGCATTGCAAGGTTGGACCAATGACTAAGCTCTCTTGTGACTCCCTATGTGTAAAATAAAACAACAAGTGGGAGAATGTTGGGTGTGTGCTATATTCTTTCCATGACTAGTTGCATGCTGAGGGAGGTGTTATTCCCTCCTGTTCATTGTGTCGAGCACAGCAGGGGGGTCACAGGGGGGTGTAGCTCCCCCATAGGGGGGTTTTTAGGGGGGACAGTAGCCCCCCTACAAAGGGTTTGAGGTAGCACCTTAGGAAAAATATTTGGACCGTATAATAGGTGGGCAGACCTACCTATCCTTTTGTCATGGGTTTTGCACATGGTTTTGGGCATGGTGGTTTTCCGCCCATGGTATTTTATAGATAAAATTAAGGGAAATATGGTTATGTTCGAATCCAGGGTTAATGGATTGGATTTTATGAATGCTTCAACATGTATACATATGTATTGTAACATTGAAAGGAATATAATGAAAAATCAATCTGGTAGTCCTGGTTTTGGGATCTAGGGGAAAATCTCTATGTATATTTGTTTTATGTTCTTGCCATTGTTTATTTTCTATTTTAATTATTAGTTTGCATGTAATTTTTGTATAGGGTTAAAACCTACAAGATCCTCATTTTTTTTTGAAAACATTTATTCTTAAGAGAACATGAAGCTTTGTTGCTTTTCCCATCCTCCGACATCCGTATCCGCCAATGTTGGTTTCTTCAACGTTGCTCGGTAGGGTGGTAGTTGTGTTGGTGGGAATTATATTATTCTCCAAGGAAATATCTCTTATTGCATATTGCTGAAAATTGGGGATGAATCCAGTACAAAAGTTGAATTCATAACCTGTTGTGCTCTTATATTTGTTGTTGCTTCCATTAATGTTGCTTCTTTGCAGGTCTATGTGGATTAGAGTTGTGTTATTGACTAGTTGAATGGGAGGAACCATCATCAATATTTTATCGTATAATGTTAGATAGACATAATCAAAATTTTAAAGAACCATTTTCATACCTTTTCTTTTCAACATATTTATAGGGAATTCAATCTCTAGGCTGATACTTTTTCTAAGAAACGTCTCAATGTGGAGGAAGGTTTAATCTTCTATGAAAAGAGGCAGGGAACTCAAATTCTAAATAGGGGAAGATTAAATTTCCCCTCGATTCATAAATTATATCTTTCTCTGTTACTACAATATGTTTTGTCGGTTTATTGATGTTTTCTTTTACTATGCTGCTCGAGAGTTTTTTGATGGCTTAAATTTCGACAACAGGTGGTCTTCTCTGTGTCATCACAGTTTTTGTAAAAAATTAAATGTTGTTATTTTTGGTCGATGACATACTTCTATGTATTATTGTGTGGCTATGTTTTTCAAGTCTAATGTATCTATGTATATGTTGTATATAATAGTAATATATTTATTTTATCCTTGGTTCTTCTTCGAGATATTTCAGTGATTGTACTTTTTTATGCTTAATGAAAAGGATGAAATTTCCTTTCGGAAAAAAAAAAAATAGTGCAACCATATAAATTAAATGGTTGGTAAACACCTATAGTCATAAATTCATGATAAACATCAAAACACTTGCCCCATGGTACATTTCACATTTCCAAGATTAAAAAATCACAAAATTTAACCGAATTATAACTTTATTTTAAACTAGTATTATTATTATTATTATATTATAAAAATAATTAATTATAATGATAGGTGTGTCTAATTTGGAGTAGGAATTCCACAATTATAATTTAAATAATTATTAAGTGTATGGCATATATTTAATCTCCATAGAATATTTTAGAATATTTGCGTCCAGAGACACTCTTCAACCTAGTATGGTAGGGATGTTGTAATGTAATGTAATGTCCTGTAAACATTTTGACTTGGTCAAATTAAATAAAAGTAAAAATAAAATAAAAAAATAAAAAAG
The DNA here is from genome assembly GCA_034641835.2 of Pinus albicaulis. Lineage (NCBI taxonomy): Eukaryota > Viridiplantae > Streptophyta > Pinopsida > Pinales > Pinaceae > Pinus > Pinus albicaulis. Next base: position 1,260,595,370 of record CM076582.1, on the reverse strand, counting down.
TATAAAATTAATAATTATATTTATATTTTCAATTATAATTAATTATAATAAATAATTAAACGAGTCTAGATCCATCTTAATTTCAGATCTACCAAGTGATAAAGGGGACCAAATCTCTTGTTATATGCAAACTTGTTTTACAATGAAAATAGATTTGATCCCTCTCAATGCTTGGTAGATACAAAGCTAATATGGACCTAGACTAGTCATAGTATTATACACAAAGAAAAGGTTAAAATTTATCTCCAAAATAGTTATGTTCTTTTTTCCTTTTAATCTAATTAATTAATTAAAAAAAATCCATATGAACAAGTGTCATATGAATTGAGTTATGGTTTTATGGGCATGAAATATTGAGAATCAATGGTATTGTCCCATGGTATCTTAATAGATCATATTTACAAATTAAAAATCTTCATGATAAAGTGAGTATAAATTTGAGTTGTCTTTAAGTGTGATTTTTTGAAAAGTTTTCCGGTTTATTTTCTGATCTAATTTGTTTAGAATCTGGGATGGGTTTATCGAAATCACAAGTTTTATGGATGAAATATGCATAATCGAAGTGCCCCAGGGTTTTTTCATGGCGTTGAATCCATATATGTAGTCAAAAAGCCAGTTTAAAGAACACAAATCAAGATTTCACCACATAGTTTTCTGCCAGTTTCCCACCAGAAATCCATCCCAAATTATAAAAAGTCGCACTTAAAGACTACTATGCATAAATATCCATGGTTAAGAATCTTGTTCCATGTTTTTAAAATGTATATATGTTTAACTTATATATTAATTATTATTATTATTAAATAATAATAATTTAAAATAAAGTTAGAGTTTAGTGAAATTTTATGATTTTTTTAATTTTAATAATGTAAGATGTATCATGTAGTAAGCGTTTTGATATGTGTGTATGTGTGTGTGTGTGTGCGCGCACACGTTTAAAAAAATAAAATTAATTTATGAATAATATATAGAAAACTATATAAATAATCTAAACATAATTTTTTATATTAATAGAATTGTTATTTATTCAAAATAATTTAAGCATGTTTTTATTTTGAATTTCAAAATTAGCACAAAGATATTTTATATAACTAAAATTAAGGAGTGTATGTGTGTTTTAATGTACAAAATGCATAAATTAAATATAAATATTTATGTTGATAGGTGTGTCTATTTTAGAATAGGATTTCTATAATTTTAATTTACTTATGAATAACTAGTGCAACCATATAAATTATATAGTTGGTAAATGCCTACAAGCATCAATCCATGATAAGCATCAAAATATTTACACCATCATACATCTCACATTGCTAAGATTAAAAAAATCATAAAAATTAACTAAATTATAACTTAATTTAAATTATTATTATTAATTATAAAATAATTAATTATATTGATAGTTGTGTCCAATTTGGAATAAGACTCCACAATTTTAATTTAATTATTAACAATTATTAATTGTATGGTATATATTTAATCTCCATGGAATATTTTAGAATATTAATAGTAGTGTACACAAATCAAAGGTTAAGATTTATCTCCAAAGTACTTATGCTTTGTTTTCCCTTTTAATTAAATTGATTAGTTAAAAAAATGTCATATGAAGTGAGTTATGGTTGTATAGGCATGCAGTATTGAGAAGCCATGGTATTGGGCCATGTTATTGTAACAAAGCCTATTTATAAATTAAGGATCTCCATGATAAATTGAAGATACATCTCCCTCGTTAAGAATCTTGTTCCATGTTTTTTTTTAATGTATACAAGTTTAACTTATATATTAATTATTTTTATTATTTAATAATAATAACAATAAATTTTTAATACAAATAATTTTTAATTACACATTATAAACTATTTTCTATATTTCAAACTCAAATATATTACATGTATATAGTTGGAGTGAGATCCAACTATTTCCAACAATATGCTCAATGACCTACAGCAGGAGGGCTTTTACTCATCAATACACAAAAGGTTCTCGTTCAAACATATGCATGGCAGTCTCATTACACATGGCGAGACTGCGGTAAGAATGTTCGAGCCTGCGCTAGACGATCCCTCCCACATATGGCATGATTGCAGCGACAGCATCAAGTCATGGTGATGAGACAACTTGTGAGGGGTTGGGGATAGGTCGGTGGGATGTCATTGACTACAGGTCAGGCGAAAGACTTTAATGCCTAGGCTAGCAGAGGGGGAACCCAAAATTTTAAATATACCCAAAATTTTGGGTGGTGTTGTAGTGGCTACAACAAATGGCGAACCACTGGTAGAATCCAGCATCTCTGTCAGTATCACAACAAAAGTCTGAGTCCTGATAGTAATGCAAGGGAATATTGAACAAGTTTCGCGGGTACCGCTTTGTATTACTCTGGCCCTTTACAGGTATGCCTAATCCTTGTGCCTCAACTAAGTCTCGCTAATCAGAAACACATCCAAGAGAAAGCTCACGGACGCTAGTAGTTTTTTGACGATGTGAAGAGCAAGGCACTGGGTTTATTATTCTCAGGATTTTTAAAGTAAGCTTCTGGTGTTGCTCCGCTGCCAGCAGGCCTGGACAGTACCCCGGTGGAGTCACTTCAAGAAATCACAAACGTTGCTCCGCTGCCAGCGAGCCTGGTCAGTACCCCGACGGAGTCGTTGCATTACCTCTCTGCACAGGAAGCCTTTCTCGATCCTTTACCCTTATTTGTTTCATGTGCTTATAGCACTTATTTTCATGTGCTCATGGCATTTATTTTTCATGGGCGGATGAGGGATCCCGACTTATTTTACGAGTAAGAGAGGTTGTTTCTCGTGTTACAGAAACTGAAAGATATCCCGATTTGGGTTTTCCCTTGTGCCGAATCTTCACATCCATCTACCACAATAGGTGAAGCGTGCAAAACATATCATTAAGATGTCCAAGACTATGTTGGGCACAAGGCTTAGGCTACGGGTATGGGTCATTCGAACTCATTAGGTCTCCCATAAGCAACCGACTCGTATCTCCCTAGCTAAATGAGTTTAGACTCATAGGCATCTTGTTGAGAATGCGACTTCAATGACTCGTCCTAAGAGAAAACTGCCTATTGAGATAGCCACCACCACCTCACGCCAAAACAATGGATTTACTGCTTCAGAAATTGGGGCAAAACAAGACTGCAAGGTGATAGGGTTGTAATGAGGGCTCGTGCAGTGGCAGGCAACATGACAGAAATGATGTGAGGAAGAGAGAGTACGACGCAATGTAGTAAGCAAGGCTCAAGGTGCAATGCAACGCCATGTGCGAGAATGATCAACCAGTCGTAGGTGGAAAAGAGGTGCAATACAAGCAGTGATTATTTATGCAACAACAAGCAACTGGAAAGGAAATGAAAGGAAAATACTTGTAACATGATGAATGCCTAAAATATTAATCGTAAACAAAAACAACAAACATACTTTTAAATCATGAAGAAAAATTTAGCAAGTAAACCTAATTAAAACTTTGAACTAACAAATTTTATTAATTGGTCCTAGCTAGCCTACACCTAAACCCTAGTTTAACCAATGATGCGGTCAGGTTATGTAAAATCTTCTTTCCAGTGTAGCCACCGCATTAGTTCCTGACCTGCAAGAACAATAATGATCAGGACCAGAGCTAATATCCAAAAAAGTGCAGCAGCAACAAAACTTACCTGAGGAGCAGGTGCAATGGCAAGATGATCATAGATACTTACCAAAGAACATGCCAGAACAGAATGTGCAAGCTGAATCCCACTCTCATCTTGATACGTAGAAATATGTTTCTGAAGCTCAGCATTTATAAATGACACATATTCATTCATGCACAATCCTAGATCTGATGGGCGCTGGGTAAGCCACCGCCTATTTTCAGGCACATCAACCAGAAAGGGTTGGTCGAGTTGACCGACAATATTAATATGGTGTTGAGGACCATCAGTTTTATGGAATAGAAACAATAAGCAAGTGCCAGGCGAATTATAGACGCATGCGCATCCAAGCGTAGAAACCCTAGTTTGGAAAACCCTAGTTAGGGATTGCTCCTGGGTTTGGTCAAGGGTAGAAGGATCCGAATCCGCGTTTAGTGGATCCTGAAATTCCTCACTACCTTGAACAAACTCTGGACCTTTGAGCAAGGGGCTTTCCAACTTTGACTGCTTGGCGAGATCAACAGGCGAGTAGATGTGATCATGGATTGTGGTGGGTTGAAAAATGTCAGTGGGCTTTGTATCAATTTGGTCAAATGTTTGCGCACTGACAGATTGATAGATCGATATATCAGATTCTTTAGATTCGCCGGGGTGGGGTGGATTCGATGCGGTTATGCTGGGCGAAGCAGGGTATGTGGGGATCGTCGTTTGAGAAACGGTCGGCAGAAGCTGAGGCGTTTCGATCTTCTGGTGGGTACTTGAATCTTCCGAAAGCAAATCATCGAATTCAGGTGTCTTCATAGGCTCGGCCAAGAGATCCGAGTGACAGTCCTCGGGGATATGATTGAATATTTTTTCAGATAAGGAGTGATCGCTACAACCATCGATGTGGTCGAGTTGGGTACCTGGCATGTCAGGCTCCCCGAGAGTTACCGACTGGGACGGATCAATAAAGAGGGCATCTTGAGATTGCCCAGTCAGATAATCGCTCCTATGGCTGTCTAAAGATTCCGAGTGAGAAAGATTAGATCTAAAAGATTCATCGATTTTGATCTGTGATTGTGAAACACCATCTGCGTGCTTATGATTGTCACCAGTACCAGTATAAGGAAATTTTGAATGCCTCGAAGAAATTACTGGTGTGGCGGGATCGGGAAACCAACCGGGGAATAATGAACGAATAGATTGAGTTGCAGGGGCGTTAACCATACGAGGCTTTCCAACCCGCGCAACTGTGTCATTCAGAGAAAATGATGATCTGGCAGACCTTGCAAGGGAATCAACTTTATGCGGGGTAGGAGTCGATTCATAATCTGTATGTGAACCAGATTCATAGTCTGAATGTGAACCAGATTCATCATCCGAATCTGAACCAGATTCATAATCCAAATATGAACCAGATTCATAATCCGAATGTGAACCAGATTCATCATCCGAATCTGAACCAGATTCATAATCCAAATATGAACCAGATTCATAATCCGAATGTGAACCAGATTCATAATCCGAATGTGAACCAGATTCATCATCCGAATGTGAATCTGATTCATAATTCGAATGTGAACCAGATTTAGGACTAAGTCCAGGGAGACATCGAGTGGGCTCGGGGTAGGTTTCATGAGCCAAAAGAGATAATGAGCCACTGGGGTGTTCAGATTCGACATGGTACGTAAAAGACTCAAAGGTGGTGCAATAGGCTTTATCCTCTTGCCAGTGTCTATCCTTGCTCAGGACTTCCAAGGTCACAACTCCACTCTTAGACAACTCAGGAGGAGAGGTGAGAATATCACCAAAAGCAACACTCTCCTTGGAGGCGAAACTCACATATTTGAACTGCTCACCTAAGGATTTCAAATCAACATCCCTCTCAGGGAACTCAAAACAATAATGAATGAATCTGATAAAGAACTCACCTAAAGATTCATGAGGCTCCATTCTAATGTCATGTAACTTTATTACAATGTTATGAGGATCGTACCTGTAAAAAGCTTGTTGTAATTTATGGGCGAGTTGTTCAAACGAATGGATGGAAGCTTTCGGCAATGTGCGGCACCATTTCTTAGCGTGACCTTCGAGAGTGAGGAAGAAAAGCAAACCCATCAAACCCTCATCGTCAATTTCATAGCACTCACCAAAGTCACAAAAATATGAACATTGTTGGGTTATGGACACCCCATTTTCACCATCAAATTTTAACTGGGACAAGCGATACATAAGTTCATCGGAGATGAAGTATCTAGGCTCATAAAAATCGAACAAACATCTCGGGAGAATGATTTGGGAACGAGCCATTACAGATATGAGATTAACTGTAGGCTCTAAGGGCTCAGCTTGTCATCTGGCCCTCCTTCTGTTAACCATAAGGTCGGAGGTTCAGGCCCTCCTTCTAGCGCCAATTCTGTTGACGGGAAAATATGTCCGGCCAACAGTAGGGGATCTCCCCGGTAGAAAGTCCCAATTAGACCTTGAACCGTTTGGAGTAGGGATCCCGTCCGGGGTGTGGGTCTGGCTACCGCTTAAGACGCCTTCCCTTCGGTCTCAAAAGAACCTGATTGAACCTGCGGACACACACTTATTCACATGATACAGAATACATGATTGATGTATTAAACACGAATAAAACACTATGCGTAGCGAGGCAATAAATAAAGCATGTACGCCTAAGGAGGTGTCGTTAGCAACACATCTTTGGGGTACTGCTTGTAAGGTAGTCTGACCACAAAAGAAATAGTTCTTTATGGCGAGATGTCCCTTTACTTTCTGAAAGATAAAACGAAATGCTAAAAAAATATTTCATTAACATTCATTAATAGAGCAGATGGTAAACTGAACATCATCAACACAAACACAGATAGCCATGATGCATAAATGATGCTATAAAGAGGGCAGCTTCATTAATCAAAAGATGTTTTGAAACTGTATAAGAAAATACACATAGTGTTCGCACATCAAAACACATTATCCAACAAAGGGGTTTTAACAAGTATCTGTATTCATATGCACAAGAGTATAATCTTTCAATACAATGCTATGTAGCTCTTGAGTCTCCAAAAGAAAAAGCCCCTAGACAAGTTCCCGAAGGAAGTATTTATAGGGCAAAGCTTTCCCTCTGGGGTCCCTGACTTTTCGGCTTCCCGACGGTTGGGCTTCCTTGCGACCCAGTATTTTCTGTGACCTGCGACTTGAGCTGTTGTTGCGACCTGCGACCTAGTCGTTGGGTCGCTGGGTCGCGCCGTCGGGAATTTACCAAGGGGTGTGACTTTGCGACCTGGCGAACTCTGCGACTTGCGACCCGGGGCAATGTGCGACCTGCGACCTCAGTGAATATGCGACTTGCAACCTCGGAAAATATGCGACCCCGTGACCCAGGTGAATGTGCGACCTGCGACCTCCCTGGATCTGCGACCTGCGACCTATTGGGATTTGCGACCTCGCGACCCGGGAAAATGTGCGACCTGCAACCTGTCCAGGTTTTACGACCTTGCGACCTAGTCGCTGGGTCGCTAGGTCGCGCCGTCGAGCTTTTGACAGGGAGTGTGACTTAGCGACCTGGCGACCTCTGCGACTTGTTTTGAGAAGGTCCCCTTGTTTGCTGAGGAAAACTCTGGCTCTTTGTGCAGACCGAAAGGTTCTTCCTGAAACAAATAACGTAGGTCACATATCTCCATGATTGAAACAATAATAATGCTAAAGGAATTTTAATGAATTTTCAGGAGCGAAGAACAATAAATTAAGACCCCTGTGTGGTCAAGACTTTGTCCTCAGAGCCGCAAGTGGAGGTTGAGTCGCATTCTCCGAGTCTGCAAAGAGTTGTGACTATGCGACCCAAGACATTTGACATGGTGACAATTGCTCTGTTCTCATCCGCTTCTAAACACCAAACAACAACGTGGTCCAAGTGCCATGCTTTTGCTGACAGGAACATAATCGCTTATGGTATGCCAGTTTTTAGTGCCTTTGGACAGAGAAAAACGCTTCAGAGATTAAAACGACCATATGTTCATTTGTTGATATCCGTTCACAGCTTTACGACATAACGTGTTGACCCTATCGCATTTTAATATCATTATTCATCATAGACAGATCCTCAACACGATTTGTGAGATGATGCATATGCCTGAAATTCAGACTTTTATGAACGACCCTGTTCTGATGCGAAGCTTGATTATGAGTAATCTACAGATGTGGGAAATTATTGACAGGCACCCAGACTTTGTACACATACTAAATGACCTCGGAACTCTGAGGCAGCCTTTGGATGTAGCGAGGAGTCCTGAACTCCATGCGAGAGATGATGAGAAATATGACAGGACCATGCGTAACATTGAATCATCTCCGGAAGGCTTGAACATGCTCAGTCGTATATATGAAACAGTTTGAGAGTCGTTTCTCAATGCAACAACAATAGGAGGTGACAGTGAAAAATGACTTGGGCTCTAATTCTTTTGCTGCTCTGTTTGAACAAGGGCCAGACCAAGCTAGAGCTCAAAACACAAATCCTTCAACCACTGCGTTTGATGCAACTGGCTCGCCTGCTCCAAATTCATATCTCCTTCCTAATTCGTTTTATGTGCATGGCAGCATGCATTGGGCGGCCAGTGTTGCATGTGATGCGGCATGGAGAGTAGGAATTTACTTTATCCAGCTCATCATGAACAAATATTAGAGCTTTGGCGGAGAATGAGACACGTGGGAGGTGAATTTGAGTTTCCCGATGGGGTCGCATGGTCGGAAATATCTTTGGGTCGCAGTTTTCTGTGGGCATATCACTCTGCGACCTTGTGACCTCGGAGGGGTCGCACAGTCGCGGGGTCACGATTCTTGCCCATCAGCCTGCATCGCGACTCAGCGACCTGAAGGGGTCGCGCGAATGCTTTTACAGAGGTCGCAGGGTCGCAGATCACTAATTCATTTGCTCTATTAATCATGCGACTGAGCGACTGCTTCTTCTGCATTTGCGTGTGAAACGTTTTACTTACTCCATCAAAAAAATCATCCAAGAATCAAGCGGAATGATGCCATGCATTGGACAGGCTTGTATGCATGTAACCCGGTGCTGCGAGTTCTCCACACATACGGCGACTGACACTTTTCTTCTGCCATATTAGAAACAAAATAGATGTTTCCTCCGAAAATAGTGCTGATTCGATGGAGCGTTTTGCTTTTGGCATGAGAGGTGAGCTGGATCTGCTCTGTCACCCATTGTACATTTACAGTCTGCTCATAGCTACATCCATCCGGTTGACGAAACCGCATCAATAATCTCCACCCGATATAACTTAAAACCAAGACTTGGCACCGTTCAGTGCACCTTTTACAATCCCGCTCTTGATTTGATTGTTCTTGCGTTACAGCCATTATACATGCCGTCGTGGTTTTATTATAACCTCTGGCTTGTATTTTAACATACATTCTAAAGACTAGACTTCGGTTGAAAACGCTTGCACCCATATGAAATTTTCTCCATTGAACGCGCGCCAACATATAATGTTTGCACATAGCTCTGCGCAACCGCTTGATGACTGTTGTATCACGCTGTCATATCTATGTTGTAGGGTTCCAGTTCACGTTCAAATATCAATTTGGCCATTATCTGTATATGCTCCACACCGCTTTTGACCACTGATATATATATTGCAATTGTTTATTACAGGTTGAAACTTCAGCATGAACGCATTGGAGCCCATCGAACTATTTACGTCCATATGTCACGTGTCGCATGGTTGGGAAAGCACACGCTATTACACCGCTTAAAACATGGTCAAAGACCGTCGATGTCGCGCCATATTTGTCATAACATGCCACGTAAGTTGAGACTTTGCCATCGCACGTTGGTTTCCATGCAACGTGTCCACGTGGCTTCATTCCACCATCTCACTCGTTCTTGCACCACTATAACATCGCGGCAACACTCCGCTCCACGTATATGTATAATGTTGAGAGGTATAAACGTTTTCATTCGGCTTATTGAACGTTGGGCTCCATGCAACATTGAACGTTGGACCATAAAATACATCTGCCCCACCTTTACTATAAAACACGGTCACTATATATGTCTGCTCGGCGCCCATTTGCCACGTGGCTCAATCATAAAATTTGACCGCTTGAAAACTTGTTATTGACATTTGTGCTCATTTGCAACGCACCAAGGTTATTTTAAAAATAAACCTAGATCGCTATATCTGCCATGGAAGAGTTTAAGCTTACTTGTAATGTTTTCATATAGTCTCGGTCCACCACTTCATATAGATTTGAAACCATAAGGTCCTTTATCCCTTTTTCGCCTTAGTTTTAATTATACAGCCTTGACCATTGCTTTTCCTCCAATTGTTAGTGCACAGAGATAACAATTTTTTATGCCAAGACCACCACCCCATAATATGAATGCTTTTGCTTTGAAAGATCGAGAGTTGAAGTCTGCTACTCCAACCATATTTATGGCCCTTTTAATATTAATCCCTTTTATCTTGTGGTTCTGGAGACTCTCTGTGCATATACATCCATGTGCCTGGCTACCAAAATGTGTATGCATTTAAGCATGACCTTTTAGGTTCAATTTGAGGTTCCCCGTCTCTGGTGGTCTCGCATAGACGACTTAAAGAGCAAAGGGGACGAGGGTTTTAAGGCCTTTTCGTTCCTCCACATGTATTCCTTACAGCCTAAGTAATGCCACAATATGTATCTTAGGATTCATAAATGTTTCTTCTCAAAGATGCGCTCACATATTTGAAAACTCTTCCTTTGGCTTGCCACACCAACATGCGTGCTTTCGCACTGCTACCTGGCACGAGAACGCCTCGAATGAGATGGTCATTGTCTAGAGGAAACTTCTGAGTCCGCTTTGTTCACCGGGCTATACTAGACTCATCGAAGTAGTGAAATATGTTTCTTTGCATGCGCCCATCGACATTGAGATGGTATGATGCAGGACCTGGACATTTCCAATGGAGCGCTTTAAAGTGTCTGGTGTGCACTAGTGAAGAAATATTTTTTGCATCAGTGAGATAAAAGGTTCCTTTTCTGATAAACATGCATCACACCATCCTCCTTTTAACAGTACTGGTTGCTTGCTCCTGCTCCTCCCCTGTCCCGCAACCTTGGGTTTGTTACCGATCTCAATTTTATTGCCCTCGATGTCATGACAAGATTGAGGAGTTTGTCACCCGTGGGGTCGACCTGTGGAACATTACGACATCATAACTACTCTTCAATGATGATAACCACAGATAAAACACATGAAACTAACAAGCTTAAGAGAAGTATTCAAACAATATGCTCAATGACCTACAGCAGGAGGGCTTTTACTCATCAATACACAAAAGGTTCTCGTTCAAACATATGCATGGCAGTCTCATTACACATGGCGTGATTGTGGTAAGAATGTTCGAGCCTGCGCTAGAAGATCCCTCCCACATATGGCATGATTGCAGCAACAGCATCAATTCATGGTGATGAGACAACTTGTGAGGGGTTGGGGATAGGTCGGCAGGATGTCATTGACTGCAGGTCAGGCGAAAGACTTTAACGCCTAGGCGAGCAGAGGGGGAACCCGAAATTTTAAATATACCCAAAATTTTGGGTGGTGTTGTAGCGGCTACAACACATACCTTGCAAAATATTCAAGATACTGAATCATTATATTGACTTATTTCCATCTATCAAAATGAAACAAACTGAACATTGTATCCACGAATTCCATTTCTTTATAATGGTTAGTGATATTAAAGAGGGACCAGGGAACATAATCATTTTCACTATAACAAGGCTACCAAAAAGCTGGCCAACTAACCACCACCCATTGGGATTGTAGGTATCCAAAGATAATGTGCCACCATGGCCATCTAGTTTTTCTGTCGTGGAGAAGGTTCTAATATCATCTCCTTTGGGCACTAAGTATAGTTTTCCTTGCATATTATTCTGCTACAATTAAGAACCAACATAAGATTAGTCTACCATTCCTTCACCAAAGAATCCTTCCACCACTACGTGATCGAAGGTTGGAACTTGAATGGTAGTGAGTACTAATGAAGGTAGTATGTATTGCTTGTAAAACTAGAGTTTTGCTTCAAAGGTAACTATGATTGTTGATTTTCTTGAGCACTTGCTTGTGTCAAGGAGGCCACCCTTAGTATTCAAACATTGACTGTAAGACACTTGATATGAAGTCCTAAAGTTTTTATGGAAGTTGGCCTTTGCCAAAACTTGCTAAAGGTTTGCAGAATCTGAATAAGGTTGTGATGTGTTATAGCCACTACAACACCCTCCAAAATTTAGTCCCCTTTTAAAATTTCAGAGCCCTTGATCTCTTTAATGAAAGTAAATCTGATGCACCCTCAGCCATGAATCTTGAGAAAGTCCCTTTCAAGCATTTTCCTTCAAAGCTAAATTCATGACTTGTTTTCTTTAATACTAGTCGCATGGTTGCAAAGTCACAATCCTGATCAAAATTACACATTTGTGACTAAGCAACCTAGCGACCTTGCGACCTCCAGGTCGCAAGGTCACAAGGTCGCAAGGTCTATAAAATGCATGTATTGCGACTATGCAACCTAGTGACCTTGCAACCGACAGGTCACGAGGTTGCAAGGTTACATCCTTGCCTAAAATATTTACATTTGTGACTGCATGACCTATGTTGATCAATGGTTGTCATTGATGTCAACCCAAGCAACACCAAGGGATACCCCAATATTGCATGGGAATTTTTACCTAACATATTACTATATTCTAGGTCAATAATGCTTTTTATGGTTTCTACTTGTCGAGATGTTTCCATTGATATATGGCACGCCACGTAATTATTCACAGTTTGAGAGATATTCATGTTTGAAGTTTGTAACCCGAATTAGTGGGATAAAACCCCATGGGGTTGTGGCATGGTTCATTGAAAAGTCAATAATTAATCATTTTTAAGCTCCTAAAATCCCTCCCACATTCACTTGTTGAAGCCCCTCTCAACCTAAGCATTTATATAAATTGTGATCCTCATATCCTCCTTATGTAGGGATTTCGCTATCTGAAATAACTCATTTTGGAATTTGCGCTCTAAATTACTTTCTATGAAGGTTCGTAAGCTTAAATTTTTATGAGGCGAAGGCGAAATCCTGAGGAAGCTCCTGTAAAAATTTCAGATCAGGGTGCGCAAAATTTTTGGAGATATGATCTGTGGAAGTCAGTGTTTTTGCAGGCTCTTGAACTTCATCTAAAAGAAGTGACCTTGGGAAAATCATCATAACTCTCTCTCTGAGTACCAGATTGGAAAATGTTGACAACTTTTTGTTTTTTTGCAAATTTTGAGGCTAAGAGAGTAGCACACCTGCACTACGCTCTTTTTTCAGAGCATCTTCAGGAGGAAAGGCTTACATTTTTGGATTCCTCATCACTCATATAGTATTCTCACCAAGTTTCAGAGCAATTGGAGTTGTTTTGGTCCCCCAAAAGGGTCAAAAACACCCATTTTTTCACCATTCTGCCTGCTTTTCAGGACATGTGTCGCGCTCCTACCAGTCTTGGAATTTTTAGTTTTTGAATAGGTTTCAAAGGTCATATTGGAGAACTAAGGGTAGAATTGGAAATTATACTTCAAGTGCTTTCCAACGAGCCATCACAGACCCTTTTTCAACATTGGGAAGGCCTCCAAATCACTTCTGCAAAATGACCCTCTTTTACCATCCCTATGTTGTGTTCTTGGCTTGGAAAATTAGCCTAAGGCACAGTGCTACGCTCCTGTGGTTGAAAAGTCAACATGTGTGTTTAGCAAGATTTTAGAGGCATGTCAGGCCTCAAAGGTCAATTTATTTGCCACAAATGGCCGAAAAGATATTTATTTTGGATAATTATGATATTTCTTGTTGTTCAATAGGCTTCTAGATACTCTCTTAGATCTTTCTTCTCCTTTCATGATAAATAGAGCATGGAGACTCATTGTAAAGGGGGGATTCTGATGTGTTTAAGAGCAATACATGGTTTTTAGAAGTTGAAGAACAATCTAGTGTTGTCAAGCTTGTGGATGATTTGTCTTGTTTGATAATGATGAAGGCTTGCTTGCAGGATTCCTGAGTTTACTTAATGGTGAAGTATCTCTTACTTTGTTCATGTTTTTCTTGTTTTTCATATGTCCATCTTTCTATATTGCAATAGCTCAGAAGAGTATAGGATGAGAAATTTTGTTTGAGGCACCTCAGTCCTACTGTTTGCTATTGTCTTCATGTTTTCTTCTGTTGGGTTAGTTTAAGGAATTCTTAGTTGCTCCTTAGGCCCACCTAAGCTTGTATATTTAATTATTGGATTAATATGCTATTTTACAAACCTGATTCATGGTAAGCACTGCTTTTTTATGCTATCTAAATTCTGTCTTGAAATCTCTCTTTGATGTAATGATTGACTAGGTTAAGCCAAAGAGGTCTTGTTTTGATCTTGCCCTTTGGATATGCTTATCATTTTGCCTAAAATTTCTTTATAGTTTAATGGATGATGTTTAGGAATTCCTTCTTCATTTATTAATGCTATTTGTCTCTTGTATGTTTTCAAATCTTGAAAGTAGAATCATTGAAGTTAGATAAGTTGTCTTACTTCATTTGCTCCACTGGATTGTATATCTTGAATGTGTAGTTGTTTAAAAGTATTGTTATTGAGTAAATGGTGTGCCCTATCTCATGACTAGTATCTTTTTCTTATTAGTATTTAAGGTCTCTCTGTTCATAGGTATTTGACAAAGGATTCTTAACTTCCGTTTTCCCTACCTTGGTTTCCCAAACTTAATGTCCATTTCACCTCACACATAAACTTTAAAGATCCATTAACTACACTAGATTTTCTCTGATGTACCCCGATTCATTATTGAGATATCAATGAATTCATAGACTCCATAGCCCAATTGATTTGATAACCTCTCACTCCATCTATCCTACTTGATCATGTTACCCCCAACCAAAACAAATAACAAACCTACACTTAACAACTAGCCTAAAATCAAACACTTAAAGCAAACAAGTTCACATCCTTTGCATAATAGAGAGAGCCCTCTCTGAGTCCAAGAAGGCTAGGTCCTAGGACTCCAAAGACTGGTTTGATGTTACCCTGTGCATTTGGTCTACCAATTTTCTAAATCATGGGACACTAACACCTCCTCCACTAAAAAGGGGCACTGAAATGGCCTAGATCTAGAGATCTAGTCTCCACTTCCTGCAGCTTCCAAAAACAACCAAACCCTCAATAGGATCTACGTTGTAGTTGAAATAAGAAGCTTGGCCTTAAGCCAGATAGTGGAGAATGTAGTGAAAGTCTCCTCCAAGAGCTACTTAATGGAAGAGGTGGGATTCCCGATCAGGAAAACCCTGTGCTAAACAACACTCTATCTCAGCTAAACAACAAGAGAAAGATATATGTCTAAATAGACCATATATTCAGAAATATCACATAAACAACCTCTATATGGCTGCCATCCTCTTCCTTAAATAGAATATGAGCTTGCAAACCCTAAGCCCCATCTAGACAGATCACTACATTCACACAAAGCATCTCCATCTAAAACTGTGTTGTACCTCATTGATGGCCACTCCTGCATGACAGCGTTGTAGATTTGGTCAAGTTTGACCCAGTCAAGTGATCCAGCCCCTTTAACACCAAGGGTTCTTCAATTAAGTTGCCAAGATTTGTCTCTTTCACATTTGGCATTGATTTATTCATTATTAAGGAGAAATATGGACCTCATTTGCCCTCTTATTCTTTAAACAAAGGAATAAAAAAAAATTGAATATTCCAATTAGCTCATGACTAATTGGGAATATTACATCCTCACATCCAACTGTGTTTATCATCAACTCAAACTGCACATGATAAACATCCTCGTTGGTCGATAGAGTCTCCCCACTCCATGGCATTCGTCACCCATAGTAGACCATATATCAAAACAAAAGTGATGCCATGGCCATACCACTTCAATATGGGAAGCACCTCATGCCCACCCATTCACCATGCATAAGGTCAAGTTTACCATACAAGCTAAAACCCCCTTCCTGGACGACCAGGTTGTACAAGCATATCAAGAGCGCACCACCGCGCCTCGCATTTGGCCCACCATACCTCCACCAACATAATCCCATCTGTGATACTTTCTAATTCACTTCATAAACCCCACACATGAGACCAACCAATGGGACCTCCACCCTCAGCAAAACACCTTCCTCACACCATCAGTGAGAGAACACTTTCATGTTCTGGGGTACCCGTCTCTATGTTTTTTACAAACCAAACCCCATTATTTTATTCTTTTGGTAAGTGTACAAAGACCCCGAATGGTGCATTACGTCATTCACCCTCTCATTTCATATTTTCTCTCACAACAATAGTCCCTCAACACCCTTAGTCAGATTATTATACCCCCATGCACCAGCCACCTTGAAATTCATAGCCGGTTTATACCCACCCTGGAAGTCCTACCGACTCCAAGGATTTCCCCATCAGAAATAACTATGACTGCCACCAAGCTACTTAGCATACTCCAACCTTGGGCCACTGAATCCCCATCATTAGTTTTTAGTCACACCTCGCCAACATGCCTATGTTAAACCCATCACATCCAGGTCCCTGATCTTTCATATCGGTGACCCCTCGTTCGGTTAAGGCTTCCTTTTTGTCAACTTAGACACCTATTTTCCAAAAAGGAAGTGGTACCTTGGATCACCCCTACCCATACAAGGGGCATCCTTGGGAGGCACTATGGGAGACATCATTGTCCACACATGTCATCGATCCTCCTAACATTCCACTACAACAAAAGCTTTCATGTCAAGATGGTATTGTACCTTAGAACCATTGCACTTTGATCAAATTCGTCGAAGACCCATGCCTCCATAAGTGTCTCTTTCAACATGTCTCCGACCCTTCCTGTCCAACTGGAGTGGACAGCTAATGCATTCCACTCCTTGAATCAAGGTTACATGGGAAGTTCCCAGCTAGCGCCTATGCATACAATGCGCAACTATATGCCATACCAAGTTTACGCATATGGGTACCGTATTCCACCTATTGTCAAAGAAAAAACACCCCTGAGGACATTAGCAGTCATCGTCAGCAACCACCAACATCACTAACATATCAGTGATACAGATAGAACACATATCTTTCAACTAGATTTGTTTAAATAGCCACAACGTTATGAGCATGGGACATGCCCGCCTCGTAGAAAATTTGTATGTGTATTGTAAATTGTATTTGCTTGCAAGGATCCCTTAGGCCATGGTCATTCTTGGAACCGGTGCAAGGTGTTTTCAATTCCAAGCTTCACGTAGGTATCTCTCTCTCTACGCACGATACATAAAAGAAACTATAATGTATTTCGGCTATAAAATGCTTCCTAGACCTCACACATTAGGGGGAAACTGTTAACACTGGAAAATCGTACAACAAAAGATGACATTAATTAATGTCAGGAAAAAGGATTTACAGAGCTAGAAGACATTACAGAATCTGGAAATTATTTAAAAATCTCTAAGGTCCGAGGAAAATCAAATTTGAACTGGTCCTAAATGCTATTTGTGTGCATAATACTTCATGAAGAGCGCCTTTCGCACACCTTTTTTCCCGATATGTGCGCAATCCTGGGAGTGGCGAAATGTCACTATCCAGGACCACACAAAGCAAATGCAAGTGACCCCTTACTTGGAGCCGCCTAAGGACATCCACCAATGCCTCCTTAGACACTATGTGAGCACACAATGGAATATTTGGAGCACACAAAGGAATCATACCCCTCTCTTGGGTCACTATCCTCCATGTACCAAGAGAGGGATGGGAGGATTTGAAATCTCCTATATAAGGCCACCATGAGATGAAGAATTGGTGAACACATTGTTATGCTAGCCAATATTTCCCAAGCAATACCAGCAGTGTGTGAGTCGGAGTTGAAGATAGAGGGGACTCAATTGGTGGCCACCCAACAAGTTCAGTCCAACACAATAGAGAGAGAGGGAGACTACAACGAGGAAAGATTGGGATAAAAACATCCTTGCATCGGGACCTGGAACCATTTTCTAGGGGCCCTTTGGTAAGAGGGTAAAGTTTCACTCTTATTACTACCAGTGCTCAATAAGAGGGGCCGAGAGCCACTGTTCGTATTATTGTTTTCGTTTGAATCTTTTCAGAGCTCATGTTTATTTGTTTAGTTTTTAGTTTATATATGCATGCTACTTCTCTATCTAGTATGTTTAATGATTCTAGCTTGTTCCACTAACTTGATTGAATCCACTTATTTTTCTGCTTATTACCAAACCACACCCCTTAATTTGGTGTGATTTCATACATATGTGCACCAAACACACCCCAATAGACGTGATTGCGGAAATTTTTCCACACTCCTCCAAGCAGCATCAATATATCCTTACGGCCATGAGCTATTTAATTAGGTGAGTTGAAGAAATACCGTTATGCCAAATCAACGATCAGGAGGTAATATCTTTCATCACACAATACATCATCACCAGGTTTGGTGTTCCAACCTCCCTTGTTTTTGATAATGCTACTTATTTTTCGTCGTTCAAGTTAAATATGGATTTTCTTTAGAAAATGGTATAGTGCTCAAACATTCCACCAACTAGTATCCCCAAGGAAATGGGTTAGCTAAGTCAACCAATAAGAACCTTATCTGTATCATCAAAAATACCTTGCTATCCCAACATCAGAACTGGCACAACACCCTCCATAACGCCCTCTTGGCTGATCGAGTCACACCCAAACTGTCCCTGGGAACCTCCCCATTTTTCCTTGTTTATGACAAAGAAGCAGTCCTTCCTCCCAACCTGTCTCTCCCGGCCCTTCAGTTATCACAAGAAACACATGGTACCCCATGCCCTTCCTTGCAAGCCCGCATAGACACTATATTGAAATTGGAAGAGGAAACGATAAAATCCCAGGAAAAATTCACTATCCACCAGAGCCGGATGAAACGACGGTTCGATAAAAAGTCTACCGGAAACAAGGTTTTCGAAGTTGGCGACCTCGTCCTCAAATGGGACAAGGGTCATGAAGATAAAGAGAAACACACAAAATTTCAAGCCCTATGGACAGGCCAATTCTAGGTCAAAGAAAAGGTCGGTTCCCATACATATAGACTCCAAACCTTAGAAGGGAGGATCGAAGTCCTCCCGGTAAATGGGCACGACCTCAAGCACTGCTTCACTTAACAGCCCCAGGGCTGTCACCATGCTCTGTACCATAGTTTCCATTCCTTTTCTTTACTGCTCTTGTTTTTGCATTTATTTTGTGTGTTTCAATAAGTAGCTTTCTTCGAGCAGGCTCTTGGAACTTCATTCCCCTAGTACCTCAAGTTGAATGATAGACGTAGTAGTTACTCAATTGGCAGGCTATACCAGAATCTCTGCTTGTTAAAAATAGGACCTGGAACACAAATGGCCCAAGCTTGTATATGATAGACACCCCGTGGGGAAACACGACCAAGCCTTGGGACCCAAGCACAAGTAGCTCACCTAGTGCACTAGCGCGAGGAACTGCTGTACAAGGGGAAGTTTTGGTGAAATACGTCACTGGACGGAAGGGGAACAGGGCTAACCTTAAATGGAAAAAGGATATTCGGGAAAACCCAAAGGTCCCCAAAAGCAGACCAAGAGCAACCTCTCTTGCAAAGTAATATAATTCGGGATCCCTCGTTTATCCAGGCAGTCTTTCCACATTCAAATAAGTGCCTTGAGCACATTCAAATAAGTTCTATTAGCACATGAAATAAATGGTAAAGGATTGAGAAAGGCTTCCTATGCAGAGAGGTGATGCCATGACTTCGCTGGGGTACTGACCAGGCTCGCTGGTAGTGGAGCAACGCCTGTGACTCCTAGGTAGTGACTCCACTGGGGCCACCAGGCTCGCTGGCAGCGGAGCAACACAATGGGACCAAATAACTATATTGAATCCTTGAATCCCATGATATTACCACGACCCCTTCTATCCGGTCTCTGGAAATGAAATCATGGTGAACAAGAATCTTGTGCAATGCAAAACAAGTGAAGAAAACACACAAGGGCCATAGATGAGAGTAGTGGGACCCATAGGGGTGTAAGGAATAGTCTGCTAAGCCCCCCCACCCCCCTAAAAGATGAAGCGCAGGCAGAGATTTTGGGTTCTACCAGTGAATCACCATTTGTTGTAGCTGCTACAACACCCTCCAAAATTTAGTCCCCTTTTAAAATTTCAGAGCCCCTGATCTCTTTGATGAAAGTAAATCTGATGCGCCCTCAGCCATGAATCTTGAGAAATTCCCTTTCAAGCATTTTCCTCCAAAGCTAAATTCATGGCTTGTTTTCTCTAAGACTAGTCGCATGGTCGCAAAGTCGCAATCCTGATCAAAATTACACATTTGCGACTAAGCGACCTAGCGACCTTGTGACCTCTAGGTCTTGAGGTCGCAAGACTGCAAGGTCTATAAAATGCACGTATTATGACTATGTGACCTAGCCAAGGTCACATCCTTGCCTAAAATATTTACATTCGCAACTGCACGACCTAGTGACCTTGCGACCTCCAGGTCATGAGGTTGCAAGGTGGAAAGGTCACATCCTTGCTCGACCGGCCCTGATTTGCAGCTTGGTGACATGCATTAAATGACCACACATGCAACCCCTTTATAAATAAAAGGGTCGCATAGGTCGCATTCAACCTGCGTGACGAAGCAAACAAAGCCTCTGACAAGCCAACTGGAGCACGTTTTTTTTGGGTAATTTTCCTAATCCTACTATTGTTTCCTATTTTGTTTAGATGTTGCCTCACCTGCCCCATACCTTAGCCTTTTAATGACCCTTGGTCCCATCCTTTTTCATCCCCAATCCTTACCATCTCTCCAGCTATGGTTTCCATCTCACCTATTCTAAAATCCTCTCTGAATGGCCCCTTCTGAGCCTTGCCTTTCCTCAATATACCTCAGACATCCCTCCTTGGCTTTCTGAGAAGGCCATCAACCCTGATTTAGCCACCTCCCTTGGGCTTTTTTTCCTTTCTTTCACCTTGTTCCCTGCGGGTCATGATCGCTTAGATTTCTCCAAGAAAGCCCTAATGCGACCTTGTGACCCTGCGAACTTGCGACTTTGCGACCTCGTGACCTGGTCGCTAAGTCTCTAAGTCGCTAGGTCCTAGATAATCGACTAACGACCTAAATTGCGACTTTGTGACCTAGCGATCTAGTCGCAGGTCTCCAAGTCACAGAGTCGTACGTTTCAGATATTTCACGCAGGTGCGACCTCGTGACCATGCAACCTGGTCGCTAGGTTTCCAAGTCACAAACCTCCATAATCCTATAGATAATGACCAGCAGGGGTCACAACGACCCAACTTGAGCAGTCATATCATCTAGAGGTCTAGTCAGTCCTGTCATATTTTGTTATCATGTCATCCGTCTTATCGTGGGATTGTTTTTTGAACATTCCATGGGATATTGAAGCTGAGCTCGAGTTTGTTTCCATCTCTTCGGCCTCAAGTGATATGAGGCCTCCAGCAGTGCATAAGAGAAACAAAATCCCTGAGATAGAGATATCAGGAGAGGACATGCCTCCTCCACCACCCCCATCTATGGAGACATTGCCTGTGTCTTTGGAAAAGGAGATAATTTGACTTGGTACCAAGTATATCAGGAATTAATGAAGCTAGAATACCTGAAAGATGTTTTTGGGTGTGTGTTATATTCTTTCCATGACTAGCCCCAAACGTTGTACGGTGCGCAGGCACAGCAGGGGAGTCACAGGGGGGGGCGGCAGTGCCCCGGCGAATTTTTTTTTGGTGTGTGATCCCACTCATAGGCGGACCCACCCATGTTTTGTGCATGATTTTGCACATGGTTTTTTGGGGCACGATGGTTTTCAACCCCTGGTATTTTGTAGATCCGGTCAAGGGAACTACGGTTATGTTCTAATCCAGGGTTAATGGATTGGGGTTTATGTATGATTTGGCATGTATATATATGTGTTGTAACACTAAAAGGAATATAATGAAAAATCAAGCTGGTCATCTCGATTTGGGATCCAGGGGAAAATCTCTGTGTTTATATGTTTTATGTTTTATGCTCTCGCTATTGTTTATTTTCTGTTATAAGATTCGTGTGTAGATATTTTCTATTCAGGGTTAAAACCTACATTTGGTATCAGAGTTATTTCGGCTTCAAGGGGATGCCTTTTCTGCTGAGGGTTTTTTTCTCGGGCCTGAGGTAGACCCTGTTCAGTGGGAGATCTACAGGATCAATTCTTGCGGTGAAAGAAAATGGCGAGCGGTGGGAAGATAGAGATCGAGAAATTTAATGGTCAAAGCTTTGAGTTATGGAAGCTCAAGATGGAGGATCTGCTGGTGGATAAAGATCAGCGGATCGCGGTAGATCCAGGTACTAAACCAACGGCAATGTCAGATGAAGACTGGAAGAAACTGGATTGGAAGGCTAAGAGCACAATACGGTTGCATGTCTCAGATTCAGTATTGTTGAATGTATCTGGGGAAGCTACGACAAATAATTTGTGGGAAAAACTTGTTGGGAGAAATACTGAGAGGGGGGGGTGAATCAGTATTTAGGGCATACTCAAAAATTTTTACTTTTTCATACTCTAAAACCCATACGCTACTTTAGTGAAGCCAACTCGTGTATACACGTTGCATTTCCTTTTATAAACCTGCGTAGAAGACCATACACAAGTAGGGATATTATTATGCATTTAATTCTTTACTTGGATCTATGCATCATTTATTCATCAAATGTTTAGTTAGCAGTAAGCAGGTGCAGTAATAACAGAATAAACCATCACACATCAGCATCACACAAGAACACTAGGATTTAAGGTGGAAAATCAAGTTGGGAGAAAACCACCGCTATCGTCGTCTCAGTATTCAATATTTATTATATAAAGAAAACATGTTACAACCATGTACTGGCGCAGACTCATACCAGCACGCAGGCACCCACCTACAGAAGCTACAACCTTCTCTCGTTACCAGCCTCTCCTGGAAGGGAGCTACGACCCCCTGCTCTCGTTTACCAGCCTCACCTGGAAGGGAGCTATGACCCCCTGATCTCGTTTACCAACCTCACTTGGAAGGGAGCTACAAACCCTTGACTGAAGGCTAAAAACCTCAACACCACCATGGACCACGTTTCATCAATTTTCATACTGGATCCAATAGCTTCAATAGATCACAACTTGCAGGCCACTTTTCATCATATTTTCAGACTAGACCCACTCTACACATTTAAGCTCATCATACATCAAACTAAAACTTATAACCCCATCAATTCATTCATTGAATCATCAACCAATCAACTTGATCTTCAATTAACATAGTCAGAAGCATATTCATCATTCAAACAACCCAGTTCTGTATGAATACATCATTGACAGATAGCAGTAAATCAGCAGAATAGATCAGACATTTCATACCACATACTTCAGTAAAACCCTAGATTCCATACATGCTTTTACTTCACTAAACCTACGTATATACGCGCTTTCATGCACACCAACCCGCGTATACTTTTGTATTCTTCAGAAAACCCTATTTGTCCATACGTGCTTTTCCTTAAGCAGACCCACGTATACACGCGCTTTTACTGAAGCGAACCTGCGTATACATCTGTAACTATTTAGGACTGTGCAGCTCTTCAGATCAGATAAATAACTCAGATTTCAGCCTTTACTTAAAAAAGTATTTCGCGTCATCTCAGATCTAAAAATTCCATGAACAGATCTAGAAAATACATATACATTTCGGATATAGAGATCCCTCTTCATCATTTTCTTCATAGGTGCATCATAGATTCAGATCTATCAATCAAGAACAGAGTTCATCCATGCAGATCTTCCTTACAGAGATTTATTCATTCACAACCCTTACTCATGCACACACTTGCACCATGATCTTCTTCTCCTTATATAGATTTAGCCTTTGTCAATACCATGAGTCAAAACCACTCAACTACTAATGGTATTCCTCGACAGGATCAAATAGATATTCCAGCGCTCAATACAATGGGTCAATACCAAGGTAATGTCCCATGGTTTTATAAATTTAGAGCGCAAATGGGCATACGCGACTTGGCATGTAATTTTCCGCGTGCATACGCTACTTCGCCTTAACAAACCCGCGTATGCTTTGTGACACACCATATTTATCATTTTTCTGGCACTTACTGGAATTCCTTTCTTCTGTTACTTCTGAGCTAATCTGTAGATACATCATCCTTACACATAGATTTAACACACAGATACATCATCCTTACACATAGGTTGCTTATCATAGGCAACTCATCAAGCAGGTTTCTATCCAGAACAACTTCATCAGGCAGGTTCCATCAAAGTCAACACATTGTATCACATTGCCAACAATCTCCCCCTTAACTCATCAAGTAGGTTTCCATCAAGGACAACACTCTGCATCATATTGCCAACAATCTTATTTCATCAAGTAGGTTGCCATCAACTTCATCAAGTAGGTTGCCATCATTCATCAAGTAGGTTTCCATCCAAAGACAACTCATCAAGTCAATTTCCATCAAGGACAACTTCATCTAGTAGGTTGCTACATCAAGGACAACACATTACATCATATTGCCAACATTCTCACTTCATCAAGTAGGTTGCCATCAAGGACAACACATGCCAACAATCTCATTTCATCAAGTAGGTTGCCATCAAGGACAAAACATGCCAACAATCTCCCCCTTTGGACTTGATGGCAACTTTGATGGTGTTTGATCACCACAATAGATAGATACATTGAATATAATCATCATCATGATATCCTCCCCTTATTCAAACACCATGCTACTCTCCCCCTTTGACATCAAGGGCAAAGGGTGGATCAAAACCAAAACAAGGTTTTTCTTCTCATGTAGAAAGAAGAGCTTTGCAAATCTGATGTGTATTGAAGTTACCATGCTCCCCCTAAGTTCATGCTGAATCTTCAAACACAATATTCAATGAAGTACATGACTCTATGACCTTTCTTATCACCAAGGACTCATACTTACATCAAGGATCCAACCAAGTGGATTTACATATATGACTCAAGTACCCAACCAAGTGGGTTTACACATTTAGACTCAACTACCCAACCAAGTGGGTTTACAAATTTGAACAAGCCCTTTACATGACTGAATATGACAATTTACATCATACGTCTCAACATAACCTTTTCATCAAATTACAAAAATGACCTTTTATAACAAATACCAAAAGACCTCAAGAGAGAGATCATATTTCAGAATCAACATAATGCCAACAATGCATTACATTCAGCAAGGCTAATGCTCCCCCTAAAACTGTGCATCCAATGCATCCTTTCCATATGAACAAAACTCCTCCTTAGCTTGTGCAACCTGAACACTTTCAACAGCAAATCATCAAGGCATCTTCACCCAATATCAGAGAATGAAACAGAAATATAAGAGCTGAAACATATACAGCATCAGAGATACCAAACAGCACTGTAGCTGTGCTGAAGAATGCTGACCCCAAGTAAAATTTGTCAGCAACTAACCATACGCGGTTTTATTTCTATAAACTCGCGTATATACGCGATTGTCTTTCAGGAAATTCGCGTATTCAAATTAATCTTCTGAGTTTAAATAGATCTGCTCTTCTGCATGGCATAGACTACTTCGAGCTTCTGTCTGAGAGACTTTTTCAGATAGATATTCTTCTATTGCTTCATTGGGTTCACCTTCTATATTTTTGTTGGTGTTTCCTCATAACTGCATATGTATCCATCAGCACCAATCCTTGTCTGTCAATAAAGTTCAGTATCATCAACCTGTGACCTGGTCTATGGATCGAGCATCATAGTATCTTTCTGTAGAAACCAGCGATCATCTCAATCTTTTGTCTTTATAAAGGTGAAATTTCCATTTCCCCCCTTTTGTAGAAACATATGTGGAATATAGAGTAGAGAGGCACAATGTATCCATGTTTTCAAGTGTAGCATAAGTACATCAGTAACCAAGCCTTCAGAATTTTGCAGCATCAACAAATTCTTCCCAAGAGGAATCATTATACCAGAACAACTTCTTCAATAGACACTATGTATTAAGCAATCATCCATGTGATCCGATATCACCAAGATATTCAAGATTTATCATGATGTAGCATGTGTAGGAAAAGGTTTCAACCCTGAAAAAAATCATCATCAATAAAATCTGCATGATCTATCCTTATTTATGAATCATAAGACTTCCATCTTATCCATATGTGAAAACAACAGATACTCTTCAACAAGAGTAAACAAGGCTCATCCATAAACTCATCATAAGAAACCAAGTATCATGTCATCATCATTTGAGTAAGAAAACTAAGGAATAAGCAGATACAATGCCAACAATGCAATCATTAGTTGTTAGACTGATGCTCCCCCTGAACCTGTACTCCTGTTCTTGAGCTGAATCACTGTTTTCTTTAACAGAAAAGCATACGCGTCTGTCTCCAAAGGAACTCGCATGTATACGCGGATTTTTTTTACTAAACCCGCGTATGGAAAGTGAAACACAGAATATTTCCACAACTTCATCTCCCCCTGAAATTGTACCACCTGTACCTGTCTTCTTCACATCAGATGCACTGTCAGAAATAAACATAACCAGAATTATCAAACCAACCATGGGAATCATCATACATTGCTCCCCCTGTGATGATACATTACTAATCCATATAATGTATCTCACATCATCCCTGCAGTCATTATAAGAAGTAAGCTTTAGAAGTGGATGACTGCAGTAGGGTCAATATTCCCTACATTTATGACCGGTCCTTCTTCTTTTTCCATCTTTGCTTGAAATTTCTTTTAATGTGCTGAAAATTCTCCAATTTCTCAGATCTGTTCATCCTGCATTCTTTTTCTACATGTCCATACTTGTTACAAGCATAACATCTTATATGACCAGAAAAGTAAGCATAAGGATCATAATGTGTTTTTCTATTCTTTCTTCTATTGCAATCAGCTGCTTTATGACCATACTTGTTACATGAAAAACAATATCCCTTGAAGCAACCAGAGTACCTTTCTGAGTAGAATCTGTTTGTTTGTGACTGGAATGGTCTGCTTCTACAATTGGCTGCAACATGCCCATAATTATGACAATTAAAGCATTCAACATTATTGATGCTTCTATAGTTAGGAGGGAATGATTTCTTTTGAGAGATTATGATTGTCGGTTGACCTTTTGTTTCTTCCAACACTTCAGGTTCTACATTGATATCCTTTGAATCTTTAGCACTTCCTTGTGAACTAGATTCTCCTTTAACAGTGTCATGAAAACCAAGACCAAATTTAACAGAGGGAAACCTTTGACTACTAAGAATATTGTCCAAAATCTTAGTACTATCTTGAAACCTCAAGAGTTTATCTTTTTCTTCTAAATTACCTTTTAGAATGTTTACCTCAACCTCCAATTTTTGGCATTACTACTTCATACTTTCTTCTTTCCTTCTTCCTTCTTCTACTTGATCATTTAGTTTTAAAATCTCTTCTTTCAACCCATTTTCTTGTTCTTCAAAAATCTGTAGTAGTTCTTCAATCTTCTTATTTGATTTTTCCCATCTTCTTGAGAGAGATGATTTCTGCCTCAAGTTCTTCATTATTCTTATTTGATTTTTTCAGATCTTCTTTGAGGGAGACGATTTCTGCTTCAAGTCCTTTTTCTTCAAATGATTGTAGAAGTTCCTCATTCTTATTATTTGATGCTTCGAGATATGCTTTCCGAGAGATGATTTCTGCTTCAAGTCCTTTACTTCAATTGGTTACATTATCGTATTGTCTTTGATACATTTCTATCCGTCTTTGATACATTTCCATCTAACCATTCATCATATCTATTTGTTCTTTCATTCTAGAGATCATTTCTTTGTAGATAGATTCTTGCTTATTAGATGATCTTTGTTGTTCTTCAACTTTAATTTTGAGAGCTTCTTCTAGATCCATAACATTACTTTCACTATCTTTACCATTTCTTTCACAATAAAGTGAATCATAAGAACAACATTCAATACCTGTTTTATCTTTTCATTTTCTGCTGCACATGTTTTCTAAGATATCTCCTTTTGAGTAGCCTTCTTCTTTTGCTTCCTTCCCATTGCGACGGATCTCATTCAAGCGATCAAGCTTCTACAGAAGGTCCTCCTCTGATACCAATTGTTGGGAAAGATACTGAGAGGGGGGTGAATCAGACAGGCATACTCAGAACTTTGTACTTTTCTTCCTTTAAAACCCATACGCTACTTTAGTGAATCCAACTCGCGTATACACGCGGATATCCTTTATAAAACTTGTGTATACACAGAGATCTTATTATGCATTTAATTCTTTACTTGGATCTATGCATCATTTATTCATCAGATGTTTAGTTAGCAGTAAGAATGTGCAGTAATAACAGAATAAACCATCACACATAAGAAACACACATGAACACCAGGATTTAAGGTGGAAACCCAAGTCGGGAGAAAACCACCGCTGCCGTCGTCTCAGTATTCAATATTTTATTATAAAGAAAACATTTACAACCCATGTACCGGCACGGCACTACACAAACACGCAGTACCCACCTTAAGGCTACAACCTTCACTCGCTTACTAGCCTCTCCCGGAAGGGAGCTACAACCCCCTGCTCTCGTTTACCAGCCTCTCCTAGAAGGGAGCTACAACCCCCTGATCTCGTTTACCAGCCTCACCTGGAAGGGAGCTACGACCCCCTGATTGAAGGCTACAACCCTCAGCTCTACCATGGACCACGTTTCATCAATTTTCATACTGGATCCAATAGCTTCCATAGAACACAACTTGCAGGCCACTCTTCATCATATTTTCTGGGACCGGACCCACTCCACACATTTAAGCTCATCATTCATCAAACTGAACTTATAACCCCATCAATTCATTCATTGAATCATCAACCAATCAACCAACAACTTGATCTTCAATTAACATAATCGCAACATATTCATAGTTCAAACAACCTTACCAGAACATGAATACATCATTGATAGATAGCAAGTAAACAACAGGTCGTATCATACATTTACACTACATACTTCAAGAACTCAGATCACATACGCGCTTTTAATTCATAAAACCTGCGTTATGTACGCGCTTTCATGTAGACCAACCCGCGTATACTTCGGCACTATTCAAATTAAACCCTTCTCGCCCATACGTGCTTTTCCTGCGTACCACGTATACACGCGCTTTGCCGGCTTTAACCTGCGTATACATTTGTAACTTTTCAGGACTGTGCAGCTCTTTAGATCAGATAAACAACTCAGATTTCATCCTTCACTTCAGGAAGTATTTCGCCTCATCTCAGATCTAAACATTTCATGAACAGATCTAGGAAATACATATACATTTCAGATCTAGAGATTCCTCTTCATCATTTTCTTCATAGGTGCATCATATATTCAGATCTTATCAAAAAGGAACAGAGTTCATCCATGCAGACATTCCTTAGAAATATTTATTCATTCACAACCCTTACTCATGCACACACTTGCACAATGATCTTCTTCTCCTTATATAGGTTTAGCCTTTATCAATACCATGAGTCAAAACCACACCACTTCTGATGGTATTCCTGGACGGGACCAGATAGATAATCCAGTGCTCAATACAATGGGTCAATACCATGGTAACACCCCGTGGTATTCTAAATTTGGAGTGAAAAAGGGCATACACGACTTGGCACATAATTTTCCGCGTGCATACGCTACTTCGCCTTAACAAACCAGCGTATGCTTTGTGACACATCATATTTATCATTTTTCTGGCACTTTCTGAATTCCTTTCTTCTGCTACTTCTGAACTGATCTGTAGATACATCATATTTCCGTTTAACACACAGATACATCATCCTTACATATTTAACACATAGGTTGCTTATCATAGGCAACTCATCAAGCAGGTTTCTATCAAGAACAACTTCATCAGGCAGGTTCCATCAAAGTCAACACATTTTATCATATTGCCAACAATCTCCTCCTTCACTCATCAAGTAGGTTTCCATCAAGGAAAACACTCTACATCATATTGCCACCAATCTTATTTCATCAAGTAGGTTGCCATCATTCATCAAGTAGGTTTCCATCCAAAGACAGCTCATCAAGTCAGTTTCCTTCAAGGCCAACTTCATCTAGTAGGTTGCCACATAAAGGAAAACACATTGCATCATATTGCCAACATTCTCACTTCATCAAGTAGGTTGCCATCAAGGACAACACATGCCAACAATCTCATTTCATCAAGTAGGTTTCCATCAAGGACAACACATGCCAACAGATGCTATCTATACAAGTGTCCCATGAAACCATTCGAACTTCAACCCTTATATGGTTACATGCTCTTTAATGCTTACCATGGTTCTGCCTTGAAGATTGGAACCAACAAATTTTGGTTATCCTCATTCAAGATGACTTTTGTAATGTCTTCCAAAAGTTCTATTGTTGGGTATGGATTCATAAATGGATATTTATAGTAATGCCTTTTAAAGTTGAGGGAATCTAGGTTGAGAATATATTTCAAATTCTTTGAAGGGGACTTAGGACCTAATGTCGTAGGGGATAGGGGGCCTAGAGGGAAGGAAACAAGATAAATTCATAGGGTAACCCCCATCAGTGGTGATAAGGGGATTAGGGGCCCCATTATCACAACCCATAAGCCCATATTTTGAGTAGAGGAATTTTTTTTGGATGGTACAACAAGGGTTTTGCTAGGACTATGGAGCATTTGTAGAAGTCCAGCTACTCTAACACCAGCTTACCCACAACATGCACTTTTTTCTCATGTCCCTTTTTTTCTTGATACATGAGTTCTCCTCTTACTAGGGTATTAGTATTTCATTTTTTTCAGGGATTGAATGATACCCATGGTTTCTTATTTATTCAACATAGGGTCATCAAGCAAGTGGGCCTTTAATTGGCTTCCTTTTTCTCCATTATTTTCATTTACTTGTGGCCCTTCCACTTTGCTAGGAAAATCAACCATTCCTTCTTTGTTGATGTGGATTTCCTTTCCTCAATGCAGTGGAATGATCCCTTGACACCCTTTTTGCTGAGCACGTGACCACTAAGTATATGCCCCTTTGCCTGACATTCATGTACTTAAACACATTACATATTTTCCTTTTTCTATTGTGTGCTCAAAGATTTCACTTCCCCCACTTTGTGATTGATTCGTCCAATTTATGCATTTACTTGTTGAATGCTCACTATACTTTCCTCTTACATTGATATTCAATCCATGACCTTTATTTTTGTTTTACTATGGTGACTTTTGGGGTCCTTCATTTAGCTTTTCGACCCTCAACCATGGCCTTATTTAAATTAAAAAAAGCATCATGGGAGCTTCAATCAATGACATACTTAGCCACTTCTCCTTTGACAAACATGCATGTTCAATAATGATGGAGCTCATAAATTTTAATTAGACTACCTAACTTGCTTGTCCATGTTGCATTATATCTCAAATTGCTCTTCAATTTGTCGACCATAAGCCACCTACTTGTTGCTAAGAAATATCCATGAGAAATGAACTCTTTTCTTATTGGGATAATTAATTTCTACCTCTCGTTGTCATCTTTTTCTTAATTCTTGTGTTCCCTTGCTTGGGACCCTAATATTCTACGTACTCAACAACCCATGCTTCCTCACCCACTAAGCACACACTTTGTCTACTAGGTGAGTAAGGGAACTAAACACATAACTTTTTCTTCATGCCTTATACTTACCACTTTCCTCTATTTTTCTTCCAACACTTTCCTCCATTTTTATTTTTATTTTTTATTTTTTACAAAGCAAATGAAATTTGAATGCGGGCATATAAAATCATTTGAAAATCCTGCATTGACTTTGATCTAGTAAACTATATGTTAGATCCACTCGAGGGACAAGAGATATGGGGCTCTCTGATTGTGTGTGTGTGGTGGGAGTATTGTTTATTATTTAGATAATATATTGTTTTATTCTCTGGGGCATTTTCTTCAACCACTTATTCTAATTCAAAGGAAAAAAAATGGGAGAGCTTTTGGTGGTGCATGCTTCTAATCGACAAGACATGGTACTGGAGATCACATCCATGTGAGTGATTTAAGGAGGTATTATTTCAATGGAAGAAAAGGAAAGTGAGGTGGGATGGCAGGGGTCATTAAGGTATAGCTAAATGTGATTGGTAGAGTCATTACTTCTAGTACCACGAGCTAGGCAGATGGATACCATTCTGTTTCTCTAAAATTGTGAAGGTTTTTTATAGAGTCCACTACATGAGGGTCTGTATTTCCAAGGATATAATTTTATTTATGTTAATGTGCAGTCAATCCCTAGTTTTTAATGTGTGGTTACATGGGCTAGAGTGGATAAGCATAGTTTGTTGAGTAATCTTGTTTTTCATCTAGTATAAGCCTTATGGTGTTTTCCTATAGTGGTGGAGTCCAGGTGTTTGGGTGCTAAAGTTGTTGGGGATGGTGGAATTCAAGGTGGAGGAATAGTAGTGGATATTAGCACTCTTCCAAAGCCATGATAGTGTAACTCAAAGGGTTTTTTCTGTAGTAGCTTTCTCCCACTCGTGACCTTAGTTGGAACCTCTAGTGGTTAGATTGGGCTCAAGGAACCAGGTGCAAAGGAACCTGTGAAATGCCTAGATGGAAATTGATTGTAACTCTTTCCCTTCACACACTCAGTAGAGAGCACCTTAATCCTCATGGTTAGATCAATCTCCCAATCAAAATAAATCTGGAGGCATAATTCCTACTCCCACATCTGGTGCTTCTATGAGTCACAATTAAGAAAGACATTTAAAGATGTTTCAAAATAGTTTCTAGGGGGGGGGGTTGGGTGGGGTTGGTTACCTCAACCTCTACTGTGCTTTCGAACCTTGCATCCTTCCAAGCCTATGGGGTGGAATATTCCTCTATGTGAACATTTCCTTCTTATGGCTAGTAATTGAAATAGTTCAAGGGTGGCCTATTGGTTATCTACGAACATGGCCTTGAATTGGATTGCAATATTATAATTGTAAAAAAAATACAACACTTCTTCCTATGGAATGAAAAACTGCCTGATCTATAGCATAACCCTTTTACTTCAAAGCAAACATAAATAAAATGAACCAAATTTAGTTCAGGCATGGGTCAACCCAGGCCCTTATATTCATTTGAAGTAAGCTTAAATATGTAGCTCAGGTCAGCTCCATACACTGTAATCCAATGTTGCACACATACATATGTCAATATTATCCAATGTTAGGTGCCTCAATGGTTGGCGTATTTATCCCATATACCACTTTTAGACCTACAAAAAGGTGTGTTGAACTGCCTCAGTTCACATTTTTCTTCAATACATCACTTACGTTAAAAGATTCTTGAGGAGACACTCAGACCTAATGTTGCCAACAATTATGTGCCATACTTTTTTGCTGCTAATAATTATGTGCCATAATCTATTTTCTTGTCTCTCTTTCTTCACTTTTCTCTGAATTCTTCTAATTGTCCCTTAAAATACCAATGAAACCCTTCCAGAAAGTGTCGATGAAGAGGAGTGTGGAGAACCGCAGAAACCATTCACTGAACCTTCCAAATATCTCCTCAATGATGAATCCTACAACAATACTTGGCCATTTACTGACATTAGTTCTGTTGGCCATATGGAGAGAGGCATGGAAATATCTTTGAGTTCATGAAGACATGTCCCTATTTGACTCTATGGGATCAGATTTTTTGCAATAGGTGAAAGATGGTACAAGCCAACCATTCACTTTTTCCTATTCAACATAACAGAAGAGTGTGATTGGGTGACCCTTGCTGAAGGTGGTTGAGTTGTTGATTGCTGAGGGCGATCGCTGGTATCCATTGGTAACAAACGTGTAGGTTTATGAGGAGCCGAATTGGGTATACTGCAACCCTTATCCATAGTCTGAGTGCCTATCGTGGCCAAAGTTGGAATCATGTTCTTGGATTCATTGTTATGCAATGGGAATTCCTTATACAGGTGACCTACCTTATGAGAACGTCTACAACGAAAAGGAACTCCCTCATAATAGGATCTGTAGCTTGGTGTGTCCCTGGTATTGAAGAATCATGCTTTCAAATGCCCATCCCTAGTATCCTGATGAACGAGTATACAAGAAATAGCCATATTCCTTGACTCTGTATAGGATCTTTCATGATCAATATATATGCCCAAGTCATCACCAATGGTGCGTAATACATCCTTGGACTAGAAATGAAGTGGCAATCCTAGAATTCTTACCCAAATAGGGTCGACGCCAAAATTTCCTTTGTTAGGGTCAAAAAGAGGTAGCCATTGCTTCAGGAGAACAGAGGACATTTCGATATCCCAAAAATTGGAAATTACCCATGTAGCCTGGTCCGGATGCGAGAATATTATGGAAAACCAACCACGAGTCATTGTGATGACCGAGGGAAGTTGTTCAAGGGAGTTACCCCAAATCTCCATAACTCAACACCAAAGCGTTGTCGATTAGTAGTTCTCACCCCTAACTTAGCTCACCACGACCGAGTTTGTAATGTTTGGAACTTGACCCATAGAATTTCCTTCACCAAATATGAGAAGTCGACCTCGCTCCCTGACCTTTGTGCACTTAGAATTTTTCTCTGGTTTCTTGAGTAGAACATCCACCGATTTCACTACCTTAGAGGGTTTGGAATCTTTCAAATCTGAAACCCTAGTCTCTTCCTGGGAGAGGGAGATGTGTGGGATGCCTTCAAAACAACCTGAAGATCTCCGGGGTGGAGGGTTTTTTTGTTCCCAATTCGGTGGGTTCGAAACCCCTATGTTCTTGGTCTCTAAGGGATTAGATTCACAGGTACCTCCTACCAATCTAATGTCCTCTTCAGAAAATACTTCCTTTACACCCGAACCTAATGCCAAATCTTGTTCCAGTGCCCATGTTTGTATTTCAAATGGGGATGGGATGGAGATTGTGGGGTGCGATGAGTATTCAAGAAATAATTGGTTGTCGAAATAGGTCTAAGAAAACTAAGATTGAGCTAACCCTAGCCCTATAAAATTAATCTGCCCTTCTTCCACAACGATATTTTGTGTGCCTACTTGGATCTTCGTTGGAGTGGTGGCATCCAGAGAAAGCGAAACACGGTGTTGAGGTGGATCCACGATCCAAATCGACCTGGGGTCAAGGGTGTCACCTAAATAGTCTACCAACTCTTCCTCCATCACGGGCGATAAAGCAGGGTTAACTTCGATGCGATGACTATCGGTGCCAGAATAACAAAATCTGTTGTCGTGGGCAGAATATGCTACATATCGCCGAGTCCAATATTAATCGCCGTTCATATAATGCCTGCCACCACATGACCTCTATTATCCAAACCCTAATTTATCGGAAATTCGCTCATAGTTGTAGTCACTCAAAGCCATTTTCCCAACCAACTCCCTATTTACATTGTTATCTTTAATGTCGCATTAGAGTTATTGTTATTTGTTAGATAAGTAGATATTCCCAACTATAAGAAAATAACATGAAAATTAAATACATCGATTAATGTATAAAATTATTTCTTTAAGGAATAAAATCCCAATAACAAGATAATACTCAATTTGACATTCTAAACAACTAGCAAAAAAGAAACATTCAGTGAATAGATTTAAAATTCTTAGTGGTAAGGAAGATTCTAAAAGATAGATTTATGCACCTAACAACTATAGAAAATAACCAAAAGTGTAACACCCAAAAAAATATTTAAAATATTTATTCTTGGAGAAAATAATTATGAAAACAAATGATTGGAATTCAAAATTATTAACTTTCCCCCCAAAATTTCAAAGTCGGCTTTGGCCAATGGCGCCAATGGGTTATTAAGCTTCACCCATGGCATCAAATATAAATAGGCCACCGATTTGATCTATTCTGCACGGCAAACATTTCTCTTAGATTTTCGGATGAACTCTACAGAACTCTCGCTTTCAGCGTGTCTTACACCTTGGCTACAAGCTATACGACTTTCTCTCTTGATATTGGTTAAAGAATGGTGGATCTCCCTTAAGATTTTGCACATATGCAATCAGCAGTGTTCTCAACATCTTTGACTGAATATTGTTTTGAGTGTATCTCACTGTTCAGAATTGGATATTCTCTAACGATATATGGCATCGCACAATTTCACTTGATGAGATTTCACTGCATTGAGTATGATTCAGGTGAGTGAAATCTACTGCAACAATGATAGTAATTTAGTAATTTCAAAATTATAGTTCTAATGGAAAAACAAATAAATTCTGAATTTGTATTTCGTTAGTATAATTAATCATAACGTTGACATAGAATACCGGGTGTCTGTTTTGTCAGTATGAGTAATCATAAACGCAATTATGAATCCTCTGTATTACAATTGAGAGAACTTGTTCCTTGCTTTAATTTTTGCATGGTAAATCCTCAGTTGAGCTTTGATTGTTGCATTGTAAATCCTTTGTTGAGTTTTTTATTTTCCTCAAACATGGAATTATTATGCGGGTCTTTGCAATAACGTTTTTGAAATGAATTTTGCACGTCATAATTTATCAATAATGTGCAGATTCAAAATATTTGAGACGTGAGAATCGTAATTTGTATCAAGAATTCCTTAAGCATGTATCTGTAGTCACTAACTCTAGACTCTTCGGGTGTCTTTGATTTTCAACTCTCGATCTGAAATGCCAACGAAATTTCAATCTCTTCAACCAGCAATCAACACATTGACAGCTGACATCAAGGACTTACATATTCCAATATTTAACAAATAATTTCAAAAACATAAACATCACTTCGGAGCTTGAGCTAAATTCTGTACCAAGGGTCCTCTTTGATGGTCCAAGAAGATGGTCAACGCGGTTCCCAATCGTTTGTCAAAGTCTTTTTAAAAAATCACTACGCAAATTAAAATCCTGAACCAACACGAGAAAGGTTGTGATAGTCGTGGGGTATGGGGGTAGTGCTCAATTCTAAAAACCGAGGACTCATGAAAAATTCATCCAAAATGTAATTTCCAGTTTCTCATAAATCCTCTCAACACAAATTTAGGATGCATTAACTCCCTCCCAACAAACTAGAGCTAATCTAGGAACTAATTCCTAATTTTTGTCACCTAATGAGATTTTGCCTATTTTATCCAAAACAGAAAATCTCAACAATCTCCACCTTGACAAAAATTAGCCTGATGCCCTGTTCTTTATTATTTTATCTTTTCTGCAAGCCAAGAGAAGCCAAACACCAATGCAGCTTCTCCAACAAAACTGGTTTCGTGAACATGTCTGCACAGTTTTCCTTTGTATGCACCTTTTCAAGAGAGACTCCTCTTTCAGTGATAACCTGTCTTACAAAATGGTACTTAATTGGAATATGCTTGATTTACTATGATAGGCCGGATTCTTAGCCAAATGTATTGCACTTTGACTATCACAAAGTAACCTGATGTTGTCCTGTAACCTACCAAACTCACCAAGCAAACCTTTCAACCAAACCGCCTCTTTGCAAGCATGAGAAGCAGCAATGTATTCTGCTTCAGTAGTGGATATAGCAACAATGTTCTGTAGCTTTGACATCCAGCTGATAGCTCCACCTGCAAGAGTAAAGACGTACCCTGAAGTTGACCTTCTCTTATCCAAATCACCTGCAAAATCGGAATCAACATATCCACAAACATATTCACTGCTCTTATTGTAAGTGATACAATAACTACTTGTGCCTCTCAAGTACCGAAGCACCCATTTCACTGCTGACCAATGTTCTTTACCCGGATTTTCCATGTACCTGCTGACAACCCCAACTGCATGTGAAATATCTGGTCGAGTACAAACCATCGCATACATCAAACATCCTACTACATTGGCATATGGAATTCGAGACATATAATCCTTTTCTTCATCTGCATTAGGACATAAACTCGAAGAAAGCTTAAAATGGGAAGCTAAAGGGACTGACACAGGCTTCACATTATTCATACCAAATCTCAAAAGTATCTTCTCAACATACTTCTGTTGTGATAGCCACAGCTTACCATTACTCCTGTCTCTGAAAATCTCCATGCCCAAAATCTGTCTTGCTGCTCCTAGATCTTTCATATCGAATGTCCTTGCCATCTGAGTCTTCAACCTGTTGATTTCATCAATGCCTTTGCTTGCTAAAAGCATATCGTCAACATACAACACTAAGATAATGAACATGCCATTTTTCAATTGCTTGAAATACACACAATGATCATATTCACTTCTAACATATTTCTCACTCAACATGAAAGAATCAAACTTCTTATACCACTGCCGAGGCGACTGCTTCAGGCCATATAATGACTTCTTGAGCCTGCAGACAAATTTCTTATTGCGATGCTGAACAAACCCCTCCGGTTGTTCCATATAAATGTCCTCATCTAGATCTCCATGTAGAAAAGCAGTCTTAACATCTAGTTGCTGTAACTCTAAATCAAACAAAGCAACTAAAGCTAACACAATTCTAATTGAAACAATTTTAACCACTGGTGAAAAAATCTCATGAAAGTCAATACCGGCTTTCTGAGAAAACCATTTTGCAACCAGTCACGCTTTGTACCTGTCCTCCGTATCATTCACACCCCGTTTCAGCTTGTAAACCCATTTACACCCCACAGTTTTCCTGTCTTTCGGAAGCTCAACCAGATCCCATGTGCCATTCTTACTCAAGGCCATCATTTCGTCCTTCATGGCTGATTTCCACTTGTCACTATTCGAACCTTCTATTGCTTCCTGATAGCACAGAGGTTCATTGTCATTAGCAGTAAATGCAACTGAAGTAACATAATCATCATACCTTCTAGGAGCACGTTTTATTCTTGTAGACCTCCTTAAAGCTGTTTCTGGTTGACTATCATCTGTAGGAACTTCTTGCCAATCAGTATCTGAGACCTGTTCATGATCTAAACCTGAACCCTGTTCATGTTCTGAAACCTGTTCATGACTAGTATCTGAACTATGGTCATCATGACTATCATTAGAAGTGCTGTCAAACTGAATGTGTTGAAAATCAAATACATCATCCTGTTTCAATTTATTATCTACATCTAACTGTACAAGAGAGGATTCATCAAACTTTACATCTCTGTTGATGATGATTTTGTGGGTAGTAGGATCCCACAATCTATATCCTTTTGTTCCAACACCATACCCAACAAAGACATACCTTTTAGACTTTGGATCTAACTTAGTTCGCTGATGTTTAGGCACTAGAGCATATGCATCACAACCAAACACTCTGAGTTTAGAATAATCACAAGGGTGTCCTTTCCATACCTCTTGCGGAATCTTGCAGTCTATCGCCGTCGATGGAGATCGGTTTATCACATAACAAGCTGTTGCCACCGCTTCCGTCCACAACTCCTTTTGCAACCCGACGTTACTCAGCATACTCCTTGCTCTCTCTAGAAGAGTTCTGTTCATGCGTTCAGCAACTCCATTTTGCTGAGGAGTATAAACCGTGGTCTTATGTCTCTCGATCCCTGCATCCTTGCAATAGCTGTCAAACTCCTTGGAAGTAAACTCACCACCATTGTCAGTTCTTAAAAACTTTATTGTTCTACCAGTGCTGTTTTCTACCAATGCTCTAAACTGTTTGAAAACTGAAAAAACATCAGACTTCCTTTTCAACATGTAGACCCACACCTTCCTAGAAAAATCATCAATGAACGACACAAAATATAACGAGCCACCATATGATGCTGTAGGGGCTAGACCCCAAACATCTGAATGAATATAATCAAGTATCCCTTTACTAGTATGTTTGCCTGTTTTAAATTTTTGTTTACTTTGTTTACCAAACAGACAATGCTTACAAAAATCTAACTTTCCAGACCTTAGATTAGGAAGTAACTTGCGATCAGCCAAAATTTTCAACCCTCTTTCGCTCATATGGCCCAACCTTTGATGCCATAGGCGAATGGAACTACTGTCATGTTCAGACACAGTAGACACATGAACTGATCCTGTTCTTCCTTCTAACTGAAACAAATTTCCGACTTTCTTAGCTTTCATTACTAGTAAAATACCTTTATAGATTTTCATAACTCCACCTTGAATTACAGTTTTATATCCATTCGTGTCAAGTGCCCCCAGTGAAATTAGATTTTTTCTTAAGTCTGGAACATGTCTCACATATGTTAACAATTTAGTTGTGCCATTAAACATTTGCAGTTGTATACTTCCTATCCCAACAATATTAGATGTGACATCATTACCCATGTACACGACTCCATCATTAACTGATCTATACGTCTTAAACCATTCTCTATGAATACACATGTGGTTTGATGCACCGGAATCTAACAACCAATGTTGATCATGATTTGACATATTAACAGACAACACTTCATCGCTCATACCTAAACCAGATGCCGAACCTGTATCCGTCGCATTTGCCTCCTTCTTCTCTGTCGAAGAGTCTCCTTTCTTCTCTGTTTGCTGTCTCTTCCAGCAGTCTTTCTTCAAGTGCCCCGATTTGCCACAAAACCAGCACTTCACTTTGCTCTTCTTCCCTTTCGACTTTGAACGTGAATCGCTGCGCTTACCAGAGCATCTTTCTCTAGAACGACCTCTAGCCATCATTGCCTCTGATGTAGAGGTGTCAGCATTCGACTTCTTCCTCGTCTCCTCAGACAACATGGCTCCAACCACATCGGTCAACTCAAGGACAACAAGATACCTGCTTTAAGGAAGTAACAAAGTGATCCCACGATTCAGTAATGTACACAATAGAGTTATTGCCTTATCCTCCTCAATCAAATTTTACATCTAGACTTTGTAATTGTACCAATAGAGTATTGAAAACATTCCGCATGGTCAAGAATCGAGGTACCTTCCTTCA
Organism: Pinus albicaulis; assembly: GCA_034641835.2. Taxonomy (NCBI): domain Eukaryota; kingdom Viridiplantae; phylum Streptophyta; class Pinopsida; order Pinales; family Pinaceae; genus Pinus; species Pinus albicaulis. The sequence goes on along the minus strand of CM076582.1, from coordinate 1,260,554,879 downwards.
TCCCAAGAACCGTATAGTCAGCGTCAGAGAATCCGATTTGTCAAGGACTCCCGCTCATGTGTAGAGCTTCTGGTGATTTATCCAATAAGCCCGCGGCGTCTTCTCCGACACAATGTTGAACATAACGTGCCATTCCTACAAAGTATAACCGAATTGCGCCGAGCTCACATCCAACTCATCCCATTCATCCTCCATCATGGAAGAAGGCCTTTGCTCCTCCCCCCAACACGTTGCTTTCGCCACGCTTTGCTGGAACCGGTGATCGTGCATCTTTAAATTTCTCTTCCAGATTCGAAATTGTTTTTGCCATTGAATTTCTCAATTTCAAACCGGCATTTTGAGTTTTCGCCATCTTGTTTCAAAGAAAAAAACACAGTAATCTCCAAACCAATTTTCAAATAAAGAATGCCCTTTTTAATTAAAAAATGCCTTTAAAAAAAAAAAAATTGCTCCTGCCTTCCTTTAGCCTTTTAAAAATAAAATTATCCTTGACCTTTGCCTTTAAAAATGCCTTCACTTCATACAAAGCCATCAAATCGATTTATATAAATCGATGTTTAAAAAACTTTACCTTAAAAACTTCCTTTCATACCATATGCAATGGTAGAACACAGAGCAAATTCATCATTTCTTTAAATGGCATAACTCATTTTAAAACTTCAATTTTTTGGAAAAAATAATGGCATAAAAGTCTCTTTTTCAAAATCTTTACATACTGATTTAAAAAAAAAAAATGCACCTTTAACTTTTTTAATAAAGGCCTTTCATACCATATCCAAATGGTATTCACATTACCATATCCAAAAAATATCAAAATCGATTATTTTTTTAAAACTCCAAAGTTTGATTCTAAATACAAATCGATTACAACAGATTTGCTCCACTTCAAAACGATTTTTAAAAAAAACTTCAAATAATCGACTTTCTCTTTTTTAAATCCACGCGTTTAAGAAACTTCAAATCGACTTCAAAATCGCTTGACCGTCATATATTACCGTTTCACTTCGCGTTCAAATGTCGAATTTGCGTTCAACTCACCTCTGATGCGCACCAGGTATACAGCTTCAACTTTATGACAGTGTGCAGCTCCACCTCCAAGCAGCACCAACGCAAAAACAAACCTCCACCAGCGTTATAAACACTGCACGTCGACTGAACCAATCGTTGAAGCATTCGGTTCGCGCCTTTTAATTTCAATGCTGTTCAGAATTTCAACACACAACAAAACCTGTTCAATGTTGTCAACGCTGTGGAACTCCACGCAGCACCAGGAACTCCACGCAGCAACAGCATCACCAGCGCTCGACCGGCGGACTCCACGCACCTCTGCACAGTCATACGCACTCCAACAGATCTCTGATACCAATTGAGTTTAACCAGCAATCAGATGCACAGCAATTCAAATAACAAATACTCAGCAATCAATCATGCACATAAGAAGACACAGAGTTTTTAACGTGGTTCACCCAAACCTTCTGGGCTACAGTCCACACAACAGGGCATTGGCAATCTTTATTATTCAAACAGGAGATTACATAATTCACACACTCAAATCATCCGTATGGCTATCTGTTATATAGCAGGGGAATCTAACAGCCTCATAAATCCTCTCAACTCAAATTTAGGATGCATTAACTCCTCCCAACAAACTGGAGCTAATCTAGAACTAATTCCTAATTTTTATATCACCTAATGAGATTTTGCCTATTTTATCCAAAACAGAAAAAATCTCAACATTTCTAAACCTTCAAATTAAAACCAGCGTAAACCTATAATACGAAAATTTACTGGAAAACGCAATCGATCATCAACGCATCATACTTTTGCAAAAGCCATTTACAATTAAGAACGCACTCCAAAAGAGATTGTGTGTTCGAACAATGGCAGTGTTGTAAACTCTGCGACAGATGTACTAAACAATTTAGCTCCATTTATCGACATAAAAACAAGAAAATGTAAGTTTCACAGTCGTATCGTTTAGCTTCAAGACAACTCTTGATATTAAACAAGAGTGCTTTGTTACGTTTAGCTTCAAGACAATTCCTCATACCAAGTCAAGAAAGTGGCTTTGTTACACATGCTAAAACCAAATTTCACAGTGCTTCTGTTTAGCTCCATTTAAAATTTACATTTTTAAATGACATTTAAGGAGGAAAGTACACAAGACTTTAGCAAAATCCATTTACAAATAAGAACACACTCCAAAAGAGATTTTAGTTCGAGCAATGGTAGTGTTGTAAACTCTGCGACAGAGGTACTAAAAAATTCTAGCTCCATTTAATAAATATGAACGCACTCTAAAAGAGATTTTTGTGTTCGGGCAATGTCAGTCTTGTAAACTCTACGACAGAGGAACCAAGAATTCTAGCTCAATTTAGCGAAACAAAAACAAGAAAAAATGTAAGTTACACAGTCGTATCATTTAGCTCAAGACAACTCTTGATATTAAATCAAGAAAGTGCTTTGTTACGTTTAGCTTCAAGACAATTCCTCATATCAAGTCAAGAAAATGCTTTGTTGCTAATATGCTAAAACTGAATTTCAGAGTTTAATAGTTTAGCTCCATTTAAGCTTTACATTTAAAGTTTCAGAGTTTAATCGTTTAGCTCCATTTAAACTTTACATTGAAAAGTTTCTTATTTTTAGATATAAACAGTTCTATATCTAAGTTTGATGGTGAACAAAAAAAATGCCAAGCATCAATGGTTTGTTTATTTTCAGTCTTGCACACAAGATAAATCCCTTAAAGCATTGTTTTCATTGTTAGTAGCAAGACCAACCTTGAAGGCAAAGGTGATAACCAATCATCTCGTCATTAACTTTCTAGCACATCAAATTGTAAACTAGCACACTCAGAATCAGATCTGGAATGTGCACGCTGTCATGTATTTACTTTTTTAGTGAAAATATTTTAGTGTGATAGTCATGCCTACCTTTGTATTTAATCTAAATTGTAAACTTTATTAAGAGTGTACTATGCTTTTTTCATTCAAATAATAATAGGAAACTCAATACATATTTCCACAAGCAGTTTTGGAAGTCATGGCCTTAATTTCTAAGCCAGAGATGGACCAAGGAGACAACTCGGAGTCATGGGAACTTATGACTATGCAGGTCTTGAGTGAATCAATCTCATTAGCTCTAAAAATTATCATAAATTGTCCGCATAATTTCACTGATTTATTCTCATGATAGGTTATCCCGATTGGTGAGTATGCATCCTATTGAGGGTGTAAGATGTGTATTTTCTTCAGCCTAGACAAATTGGGGTGAAAAATCCAAATTGTTTAAAAAATATCTTGAATATAAAATTTTGGCTTTAGATGATTGTATTAAGATTATAGTTATAATATATTTGGTGCCTTGGAAAAACCTAAGACAAGACTATAACAACTAATAGTGTACGCTCATAAATAAATAAATAAATAAATAATGTATTTATAGGTTCAACTTGAAAGGATGTGGTTTGTTTAGTCATAGTAAGTACTAATGACACTACCGATTGTTTGGGGTTCATTTGACAAAGAGATTTTAAAAATCAATTAATACTCACCCTACTTATTGCTAATTTTATCATGTAATGATGCCAAGATAGGGTTCATAGCCATGAATTTAGAGGGGTTTCCAATAGAATATGTTTGAGGCTTTGATGAAATTTTTAGATTAGGAAAAGGGAGGAACCATTGCTCCAATTGAAGGGGCCTTAAATCCAATAAGAAACAACATGTTTTGAGAGAGTTATAAAAAGCAAAATTTTCACAATTATAGGGTCCACAGATGGACAAACAACAAAGGCTTGGATTTGATAACATGGTGATGTATTTCACCTTGAGGGACTACACCTCAAATATAAAGGTAACTATGGATGTATTTCAACTAAAGGGAAGTTCCTTATTGTGGTGAAAGACACTCTTTTCACAATTGGGGAAGGTTATCGTGAGCTAACGGGGAATTATTTGAGTAAAAATTTAGATAATGTTAACTATCATATGAATTCATCTAGTCAAGCCTAATTGAATGAGTCTAATTCCTTAAAACGGTAGTCAATCAATACCCAAGTATGAAGCACGATTCATGGAGTTGCTAAAATATGCTCGTACTTAAACACATAAATGCTAATGGTGAATAAGTTTGTTTATGGATTGAATTTACAGGAACATATGAGCCAAGGTGGGTGACTTTGATGCCTCATACCTTACATGAGGCAAGCTCAATGAGACATCGTTGCTGAAGAAAATATTTTAAGCAATGGACTGAAAGTATACCACCATGACCTACCAAGAAAGAATAGTTATTGGGGATAGTTTACAACACAAAAACATCAGTGAGGACTAGTCCGGAACCAACAAAGATAGTCAACAGAACCAAATGCCACCATATCGACTTCGAACATAACATTCATAGGCTACATCATAGAAATCATATATTCAACAACACAACAATCACACCACAATGCATTATCACCCTACACCACATTCTATGCCGCACCAGCAAGAAACCTAACAAAGTCTAGTTCATACGAATGGAATTCTAGGCCAACATTCAATTCAACCAATAAGTGGATTTAGGTTTCCATTAGGGGTATATATTATGGATTTCCACACTTCAAGGATTTCCTCAAATAACAAGGTAAGTACAACACAACATAGTAGCAACCATAGTGGGGATTCAAGGGTGTTGATGTCCAAAGTAGAAATGAAAATATTCGTGCACTAAGCATGTTGGGTGCTTTATCATTGTTACAACTTAGAGCCAATGAGATGCGTGGAGAGCATCACAAGATTTTGGAGCTGAAGAGTGTGATGATGTATGTTGCACCTACCGCATATAATGCTTGTTGGCCTAGTGCAAAAGGGGGATCAAATGCTCACATGGCTTTGTAATGGTGTATCCCATACATGGGTTAGGACCAAGTCCTTTTGACATGCCATTTAATGGACACATTATGCCAACGGATATGTAGGGAACACAAGGATATATTCCAGGTTTTAACTCTATTCAAAGGTAAGGTGTTTTATTATTGATATATGTAGCATGTTGGGTGTTTGAATTTTGTTTTGCATCTTGAGAACATTCACCATTGAACTAGCAACAAGTTGGGCTAAACATGTAGATGATTGGTTCCCTCAAGTTTTTGCTAGTCATATAGGCATGAGTTTTGTTATTCAGGTAAAATGAAGAGGTAATGGAAAGCAACCTCGAAAAAAATGTTCCATAGTGATGGCTACTCCAAAGGAAGCTAGAGTTTTGAAGATTGTTTATTAGTGTAAAGGTGTAAGGTTATCCACCAAGCATTTCGCTACTATGTGCAATAACAAAGCAAGTCAGATGACGAGGTGCATGATTTTCTATACATTTATTAATACATTCTAATTGACATAAATAACATTATCTCATCTTATCTCACTCTAATGTTACCACAATTTGTTTCATTCCGTATGGATTAAGTGAGAATACTTGGAATTTTTATGTAGAAGGTTGTGATATCCTGTAAGAAATAGACACTATACTTGGAGGGAAGTCATGAAAGTTCTAGACCGTGTCATTGCTTACACTTCAAGTTTGTCCGTATTTGACATATACATGCAAATGCTTAAGGAATTTAAGATCCGATTTTTTTCATATTTATAACCTATTAAACAAATTGGTAGGCTATTTTGATGCTTATATCAAATGGAAAGATATTTTATACCCATAAGATCATTGTCCCGATTGTAAGGTTGTGGACAAAGAGGGGTGTTTCTTTTAGAATGCCCCTTTAGAAAATATATGAAGGTGGTGACATTTATTGGACATTGGAAACCCGTAAGACATTCTATCTCCGTTGTCAAACATGGTATAAAAATTTGAAGGTATCAAGGTACTCAGATTCCATGTTTCCTTTGATTCTGCTCGTATATCTTTGTTCTCTTTATTAATAAATATTTTTTGGCTTGGAAGGTGGCTTGTGTTAGAAATGATTTTGGGTTTGAAGCATGTTTTTGTTAGCAATGGGTATGTGAAGAAGGAAGTGATCAAGAAATCCTCGTTTTATTGAATAGCAACAACAAGATATATGTTGGCTTACTTGTTAGCTCGAGTATGTCCTAAAAGAATCCGATTCACATCAACAGAAGATCATTCCTCCTTCAAGTGCTTCCAAGAAGTTAATCAATGTGGAGGGTACCATCATAGAATCCATGAGTAGTTGCAAGTATAACTATTATGCTCCTCCTTATGGCTTTACTCTAAACCCGTTGGTATTTCTCACCATTTTTATTTTAATGATTCATCCGTTGTATCTTGTGCTTTGGGATTCTTCATTGGTAGTCACATGTACACATTTTATTAACCCATCACAACTACAATTAATTATAAATGCTAATAGAAGTAGAGTATGGATGTCCCACTCACTACTATTGTGCGCCATAATCCCATGACTATTATTAATGACAATACCAATTCTAACTATTAACAAAGATAGAGGATGGCATCTTAGCTTATCTAGTTATAATTCACCAATTAATGCTCGTTTTACCTTTTCAAATATTTCTATGAAAAAAAAAATTTGATCGAGAGTATTTATTCAACCAAATTTACCATAGGCTCTTACTTACCCAAGTGAGACAAGACACAAGAGACAATTAAGAGTTTCTATTGAGTCGAATCGAATCTAAGACTCACACTTACCTAGGTGAGAAATCCCACTAAGGATCGATTAAGTAAGAATATCTATTCAAAAAAAATTGAGGAATTTCACCTTACCAGGTGTGATAGTCCATTAGGAGTACTAAGAATATCACTACTACTTAAATACTTGCGCCTACCTGTGTGATCTAGCCCACTAGGGTAGTCAAGAACATCTACTCAGCCTAAAAATTTCCAAGACTTGCATGTTCCCATGGGACTTGACCGAGGAAAAAACACCCTTGTTTCACCACCCATCCAAGCTCAGTTAATTTCATTTTGTATCTCGCATTCAATCATTGCTTTTTTAACTAAATAATCCTTGCTAGTTTTTCCTATAATTGGTGAAATTTCGGTTTAGGATTTGGCAGCCTGAGGATAAACTAATAAAAGTACTTAGAACCTACCCATGGGACATCTTTCTAGGGCTATTAGGCTATCTATTCATTAAAATTTTCCTAAGACTTGCAGCTACCCAATTGAGAAGGCCCACTAGGGATGAACCTACCGAGGGAATTGAGAATATCTATGTAGAAAACATTGTCTAGGACTTGTACCTACCTAGTTGAAATAGCTCACCGGAAACAAACATGTTTAGGGGGAATTTGAACCTTGGCTGGGGAGACAACAACAACACTCCTATTTTACCAACCAACCAAACCCCATTCAACTTGTCTTTGGCTCTATGTGTGTACGTGTTTTCCTTTTCAACCCTTTTCTCTTTCTTCTCAGGTGTGCTCTTGGAAAATTTCCACGTAAGTTCAAACCTGGTGGGAACCATCGATGCAAATGTTGTACAATCCCCATAACTAAAAAAAATGTACTAGATTCGTAGAACCAGGAGATATATCTTCTCCCATGTCTATCTTTTACGTGCACATATGGTCTTTGATTCAATTTGTTGTTGGTTATCACATTCACTACTACAATATAAAGTCAAATGCCGAAAGAGTCTAGTGATGGAAACTAGATCATTTATCACCTAAGCAACTCAACTTATTGTTTTTTTTGTGGTTTCCCTAAACTATTTGAAAGGTTTCTACAAGGATCAAGACAACAATGAGTAGTACCGTTGCATTTCAAGGGTATACGTAACCTCTCGAAGATAGGATTGAGTTTTGGAATAAAATAGTTAGTCACCTAGACAACTTAATTCACTAAGATGTTAAGTTTTTTTAATCTCCAACAAAATGCATGATGATTTTTTGCATTAGGTTATGTCGCCATTTTTTGTTTTAAATCACCATGAAAATGTTCATTAAATTTATGAAAGGCTTAAAGTTGTGCCACTTTGTAATATCATTTTCTAAATGCAAGCCATATTCTTGCGGAATATGCTTTCAAAAGTTTTTTAAACTAACAAAATTATAAATTGTCTTAGGATAAATGGGTTATTTTAGTGGTCAACATAACTCAGAACTACATATTTATCACTCAAAATATTTACAGATGATAGGGCATCTTCTATACCTATGGAAGAGAATCTATGCATTAAATAAGTGAAGTATTCTTCTTGTCCTATAATATGCTAGAGTTTTAAAGATAGTAATATATTTACACAAGGGACATTCAAAGATAGGTAGTTTAGCAATCAGGCCTCAAAAGTCATATGTTAAGCCCCTATATTAATAGTGTAGTCCTTTATTATGTTAGTCTAACCCTCCTTATCGTTATTGTTGTACCCATGTAACCCCCATATTGTTATTATTGTGCCCTTACATTATTGTTAGGTTGGCTAGGGATTACATCGTGGCCCACTAGGATTGCATTATGGCCCCATGGGACTCTATATATAGAAAGGAGGTTTTGTAAATTGTATCATCCAAGAATTGTTCATTTATGTAATGTGGCTGAGGTTGCCCCTCGAAGGGCGTTTATTTCTAAGGCGTTCATATCTCTTTTTCTTCTATTTTTGGAGTTGTTACACAACATTTGGTATCGAGCCTTTGGATTCTAGGTTTCGCTGTCTAAACAAGTCATCGTGACATTTTCGCTATAAATTTTTTTATACGGTTTCGGTGGTTAAAATTTTTAAGGTGCGTGGGCGTAATCCCGAGGAATCTTGTCTAAAAATTTCGAGCTTGGTTCACAATATTTGCGAGATATATCCGGTGGAAGTTAGAAGTCTTTTTCAAGCTCCTAAAAGGTCATCGTGGCATTTTCACTATAAATTTTTTTTTCTACGAAGTTTTGTAGTTGAAATTTTTAGGGTGCGGGTTGAAATCCCAGAAGATTTTCTAAAAAATTTCAGAGCTTGGTTTTGCAATATTTTCGGAGATATCATCAGGGGAAGTTAGGTATTTTTTCAAGCTCCTAAACAGGTCATCGTGGAATTGTCGCTATAATTTTTCTACGAAGGTTCAGAATCTGAAATTCATACATGGTTGAAATCCCAGGAAGGTCGTCAAAAATTTCAGAACTTGGTTCACAATATTTTTGGAGATATGATCCGTGGAAGGTAGTAAGCTGTGCTCCCAATGCATCCTCAAAGAGGTGATCGGGAAAGTTCAATAACTCTCTTTGGGAAGTGGATTTGAGTGCTGTAAAAAGTGGTCGTAAGTGCACACGGACTTTAGTTTCTTGTCATCAATTTCAGAGGCAAAGGACGAAACAGTGACACGTGGCAAGTTCTACAAGTGTTACTTCTACCGAACCAAATTCAAAACAGGGGTCATTGTGGGAGATTGGACACACCTTTGTCTTGAAAATCAAAAATCAATCAGACCCGTTGCATTCAAAAGAGAATTGTGAGGGCTACTGATGAATTTCAGATATTGAAGATCCGTAATCGTCGCAGATAATACAATTTCAATATCGAGCTCCTCAAAGCTTAGTAAAAGGTGTGTATTTATTTTTTTCCGAATTGCATAAGTCTTGTTGAAGAATCAAGTTGAATGATTCAAGGGCATGTTGAAGAATTTTTGTCATTAATGGGTTCTATTATGCCTCCAAAAAATAATTCAACACCCTTTAAGCCTGGAAAGCTATACTATGACGCATGAAGAGGAAGAGTTGCGTATGAGATATCAAAATTACGGTACTAAGTGCAAAATAAGTTTCAATTTTACTTAAGAGAAATTAAGACAGAAATAGATGGTTTAGCAGAATTGAAGGCTAAGTTGATGGTTTGAAGGATCAAATAATAGCAAGGAGGAAGATAAATTAGTGGGAAGATCACATCGAGCATCAACAACAAGTTCTCCAACTCTAAAGGATAACCCAATCCTGGTGCAAAATCAAATGAAACAACCCAAGATCAATATCACATCGAAAGAAGTTCGCTACCACAACGAAACAAGAACTCAACAAGTACAATCAATTAAATTATCTCATGGAAGAACTTTCTTGTAGAAGATTCCACATGGGACGATGAGAATTTTATACGAAGCATCAAGAAATAATCGTTGAGGACAACACTTGTTTGAAGGAGAGGGGTATGTTAAGCCCCTATATTAATAGTGTAGTCCCTTATTATGTTAGTCTAACCTCTCCTTATCTATTGTTGTACCCATGTAACCCCATATTGTTATTATTGTGCCCTTACATTATTATTGTTAGGCTGGCTGTGGATTACATTGTGGCCCACTAGGATTGCATTATAGCCCCATGGACTCCTATATATATAGAAAGGAGGTTTTGTAAATTGTGTCATCCAAGAATTGTTCATTTATGTAATGCATTGGGAGGTTGCCCCTCAAGTGGCTTATTTCTACAAGGTTTATGATTCTCTTTTTCTTTCTATTTGGAGCTAGTTACACAACATCATAGAAATAACTTCCTCTGTTGATTTTGTCTTTGACATGTACATTACTTCGTAGTTGGCCAACACTACCTATTCTATATTGGTGTAGGATACAAATCTTCATATCACAATATTATTTAACAACCTTGATTTATTCATCGGAGCATATAAGCATTTACACATAATATTTAACTTAGTTCATACATGGTATTACAATCTCCAAATTTTCTAAGATTTTTGCGTAATGGAATAAATGTATTCTACTTGTAATGTGTACTTCAACACTTCATTTAGACCTCCACCCAATTTTCATAACTTCCATAACCATTAGGTAGGGACATGTAACTTTGCATGTTATTTTTTTCTTGTTTAGTAAACAAATTTTTATACTTTACAACAAAGTTTTTATAATTTCTAAATTTGTATACTTTAAAATTTATAAAGCTCTGCTTAATTTTTTGTCTTCTAGTTCTTTAAAGGGTGCTAGCTCAATGGGAAGAGCACTGATTTACAAGGTGGAGGTTGGTGGTTCGATTCCACTGCCTTGATATTCATATGGAATGGTGTCGGGCTGGGCTCTTTGACCATCAAATTAATGAGCTTATGGTGACATTTTTTGACTGTCACCAAATATGAATAGATGAGGGTCAACAAACGTCACCATATATATGCACCAATAGTGATGGTCATGAAGGATCCATCACAAAAAATAGCTTGTTCATATGAAATGATGACGATCACTATCCGTCATAATCAATATTCGTGATAGACCTTGATTGTCACCACAACACATACTTTTGGCGACGCCACCTTTGGTGATGTTCAGCTTTTTGGTGACGAAGGGTGTTGTCCATCACCGTCGTTCATATGTTGTTACTACCACCATCCCATCATTATAATCATTATTGGTGACCTGACCTTGATTGTCACCAAACACCTATACTTTCGGCGACACCACCTTTGGTGACATTCAATTTTTGGTGACGAAGGCTCTTTTGACCATCACCAATGAGCTAAAGCCTATTCAATATGCCCGAAGCGTGAAGGACCCAATCGAAAATAATATCGTCGCTGGAAACCGAGAGAAAACCATCCATGAGGTAGAACAATGATCACGAAAGTCTTCTCCAACACTTGGCCCAAAATTTCCATGATTCAGAGGCGGAGTCTCACAAGATTATATTTACTACAATGAACATGACCCACCAAGACTTAGATTCAATCGTCTCCAAAACCTCCTCATTTGAAGATTGCCTCCAAGAACTGCATCGAGCTTCTTGTTACGCCTTAACACACTTAGTTTTCTTAGAGGTGTGGAATGGTTTGCAATAAAGAAGGGGTTCCGAGCCTTCCGCTAATCCCCGGTCATCGGTGCCCTAGGGACACGCTCTACTATGAATCCATGCTGTGGAGATTCCCGTTGAAATATCCAAGATGTGGGGGCCAGAGCATTACCAAGACAATCGAGGGTGTGAGGAATCCCGTGGCCGTGGAAGAGGGGCTGCCAGAGTTAGAGAGAGCGAGGGATTAGGAGGAAGGACAGGTCAAATACCACCATCCGGGGGAGTAGAGGAGGAGGAACCTCAAGACAAGTTTTGATGGAATGAAGAGATTCCCCGGGGAGAATGGAGGGTGTTCAAAAAGTGGTAAGGCATTCAGAAACGAGAAAAGTCTCAAAAAACTCGGGAGGAGGGAGGGCATTCAAGGAATTGGGTAGACTTTGTACGAAGAGACGTGGAATGGGAAAGAGTTCACCGTCGAACCCTAGGTCCACCCGTCAAGGAGGAAGGAAGCTCTAGAGACAATAATGAGGAGGGAGAAGGAAGGTGTGGTGGGGAGGTCGTCCAGATCGACACGGCCTCAAAGGGATCCAAGGAATAGACTATGAGGTCCTCCTCCATCTCAAACTGTGCAATAGGGATAGGCAAAACCGTAGGAAACGGTTGGAAACGACGTCCCGCAGCCTCCCGAGATTAGCAGTAGATGGCACAACGATCCCAAGCGAGCCTTCAAGAGACTATTTTGAAGTAGACAAGAGTGTACCGAAACCCTATCGAAATCCAAACCCCGAATTCATATGCAAACTTCTGGAAAAAACATCCATAGAACCAAGTAGTACATATCTTTTACATCTCCTTTGTTAAGTGCAACGTGAAAATATAATAATTATCTTTTAATTTAAATTACTTTATTTTTTTCTATAAAGTATATATAAAATTATGTTATTTAATATGGACATTGAAATATTTTATTTATGATTAGTACTAAAATATTTTTTATGAATTTTTTTTTTTTAAATATTAAATGTAAATTGAACTTAGAATGAATTACACTGTAATATCAATAATACTATCTCTTGTCATCTCCATATTTAGTAAAAAAAAATTACATTTCTTCCTCATACTATTTGATATTTACATATAAAGTTATAAAATTAACATGGAAATTAAAGTATTTTAATTATGGCCAACATTAATTTTTTTGTTATTTATTTCTTAATTTGTTAATTTAAATTATTATTTTATAATTTTTTTGACAATATATTTTCCATCGTAAGTTGTAAAACTTCATGACACACTTTTTTCTTTAAATTTGTTAAATAATGGAGAAAATACAATAAGTTGACTTTGATTAAATCTCATAAATAATGGAAAAAACAAATTTAATTATTTTAATTAATATACATGATTATTTATTTCAACTTTATTATTTTTTTTAAAATTTAATTATGAATATTTTAATGAAACTAATTAAAACATTTAGGTTTATATTATTTCTAATTTTTTAATGTCACATGTTATTTTCTTTGAATTTTGATTTATGTGATACACAATTTTAGAGCTTATTTGATGATATTAGCTACATAGAAGAATAATTTGTGGAAATATAGTTCATTTTCAAGATAAGATGTTATTTTCTCCGTTGTAAAAAAAAAAACATTTTCTTTAATTAATTTAAATTGATAAAATTATAAATTCTTTAACATTTAATGAAGTCATATAAAAATATTTTGAGAAATATTATAATAAATTTGTTTTCTAATATATATTTTTTTAAAGATTGTAACATATTTAAATACCAAAAAACAATTAAATACCCCTATTATTTTATTAAATAGTTAGGAAAACTATTAATTAATATTCATCTACATTAGTTTCAACTTCGATAGTAATTTTTTTGGGAAATGTTCTAACTTTTAACTAAACTCATAAAAACATTTACCCCAATATTATATTCATTCGCTTAAGATGTTTTTTCTAACCTATATGACATCTTGGGTATAAAGGCTTCTAAGTATAATTTAAATTTAACAAAGTATAAACATAATTTATATGCATTTCAAAATGTAATATAAATAATTATACATATGTTGAATTATACATTATTTATTTAAATTTACAATAATATCCAAACTAAAAATCATCTATCGACATTAATTATGAACATTTAAGTGTAATTAAATGTGGATAAATTTATTGTTGAAGAACCATTCATTTTCTAATCATAGGAATCAATTACAGATTCTCCCAAGATATGTATATCAATTATAAATTCCTCCAAGATGTGATGTACTATGATAACAATTAGGTGAAAGAAGATATTATGGGGCTCTAATTTCACCAAAGAACTCCATTTACAATTATTGGAGTCAATTTTAGATTCCCCCAAGACATAACATGATACTGCAAGTAGGTGAAAGAAGGTTATATGTGGTTGTAGTTTCCATCAAAGTAACCCATTTCTTCATGATATGCCCAATTTTCTTTCCACTAAGTTATATATAGACCTTCATCCAATTCTATGTGCTTTATATATAAAGATGCAATCACACACAAGATATTCAAGAATAAGATAAAATCTCCTTTTACTCTATTTTCATTCAAGGTAGGGAAACACCATACAATTATCATTTTATGTAAAAGGAACACGACCTCTCAAATGATATATTCTCTATTACCTATCCATATGAGGAGTACTCATTCTTATTTATATGTAAATAGATAACCCTAATCATAACCACCTATTGGACCTTCATCAATGATGCCATATTGTACCTATTATGTACAATTTCCACCAATGGGACTTATTTAATAATAATAGTCTAGGGACTCATTCCACAACATAATTATACTATATTCCCCCACTAGCCACCTCTTCTACTCTCAAGCATCCTAGCCAGACTAATATTCCACCCCACTTTCAGCACAATCCTCAATGCTTGTATTAAGGATAAAACAATAAGCTAGGATCCTACTTACAAGGGTCAATCAAAAAAATTGACTAGTCCTAGAGCCCATCCATAACTTGGGGTTCTATGTGCTAGTGATGAATGGAATGCTAAAATAGCTAGTGTCCCATGTGAAAATGCTAACTATAGTCCTAAAAGGATCCAAAAAGCTCATTCGTAAACCTATATCCCTATGGGTTCAAATGCTCACCTTGATGCCCAAAATGACTCTGAATCAACAATTATTTAAGTATTATGATTTAAATTCCATCATGATTATCTATATCCAAATAAATAGATAGTGCACAAAGTTATAAGATGTTAATTCTTGAGCTGAAGGAATAGTTCCATAAAATAGTATCCAAGATAAATTCTAGTAAGCATAAGGGGATCCTCGCTACCCTCAATGATGTCTTCTACATAAGGTGGAGTGCAACCATCAAATTGAAAGTGAGAGTGATAATGTTCGTAGAAATGTTAATTGTTCATGTACCAATCCATCACAATAATTCCTTAAAATCTTCAATGTAAATAATTTGTATCTCATTTATAATCTTCACCAATTTCAATGCTAATCAACTCTACCTTTTGTATTATCTATAATATTTGATCCTCTAATTTCATGGTTATTCCTTATTCATGAGGTTGTGAATAATAATATTTATAAAAATTTGTAAAGTATTGAATATTGATAAAAACATAGTAATATAATATCAAATCAAAACCTTAAAAATATATATTTGATGATATTAGTCTCTGCTGTAACTAGGTGTGATTTATTTAAAAATTATTTTCATTAAAATTTCATATGGTTTTCACAAAAATACTCTCGAATAATTGACTTTAAATTGGTGATATATTCACTTTGTAGACTATTATTTGGAGAAAAAATTTCCTTGAAACTATATGTTTTTTTTTTAAAGAATTCATATGTGGAATTTATTTTGACAGACATATACCTAAATCTACAAAGAATAGATATGAATGTTTCCACCATTTTTTCCCTAGAAAACTTTCATAAAGATAAGTAAAAAAAATTCCTCTCTTTTCTTGCCTAAGAAGAGTTTCCATACAATCATAGGATGAGCAACTTGAATCTCCAGCCAAAATAATATGCTATCCTAACTTGGAGGGGGGGAATGTGAGATCTCAAGTAGGTGATGTTTGGATGAATGACTCAAAATGTTTAATCTTCCCAAGTCAAATAAAGAGGGGGATTTTTAGGGGTGTTTCAAGTGAACTTGACTTTGCTAAGTTGGCTGAAATGTTTGGGCTGAGGATTTACATAAACTCATGTTTTTCCCATGGACTCCTATGGAATATCATATTTAAAGGCAAATACTAGGTAAATTATTCCAACTATTGGGATCCCTACAACAATGTCTTTAGACACCACCTCACTTCTCTTGCATATGTGCTCCAAAACCAGCATCCCACCGGGCCTGGGGATAATTTTACTTGGATTCGTCAAGTTTTGGAATGACCACTGGAGAGGCACTAATATACTGTGTGTATAAGTATCCTAACTTGGAGGAAGGGAATAAGAGACCCAGGTGAGATAGTTGATGAATTACTAGGACCATCCCAAACACAACTTAAGATAACTTTACATAGAGTATGAGAATTAATAACATTTTTAGAAAAGCAATAACCTATGAAAATAATGGTAAGAAACTTCACAAATTCAGATCATAATAAATGGTTATGAAAATTTTTAAACATGAAAAATGACCTCCGACCCTCATTTTCTTGTCAAATTAATTTCAAGGTTCTACACGTTGAATCCTTTCATCTCAATAAAAATTTAATTAATTTCCTCTGGAGAATGTCCACTATGATTTGGGAAGTGCATTGATTGACAATTTCTTCTTTGCTATTGACAGAAGTTTTTTTTCTCGCTTTATCGCTTCCATTTCTTCTTATCACGTATTATGTGGATCTTTCACCCACTGCTGCATTCTTATTAGTAGAAGAATCAAGAGAAACGTCCACATCCACTAAAACCAAAGAACCGTATGGGGTATCACACCATCCATATCCAATTAAAAAACAAATATGCTAAACCAAGAAGAATATACTGATTTCAAGAACTATATTGAATATAATGGTCATATTAATGTAAGTGCGAGGGAAACGTAATGTGGTGAGAATGATGTAACGTGTCCTCCATGAGTAGATATTGTCGCCATCTATAAGATCTTCCTCTCCACCTCGTTGAAGGAATTCTGACCGAAATGGTATGAAGTAACTCCTGGACAACAAACACTAGTTGATGTACTAATGCAAAGACTCTCATGTATTCGAAATAACAAGTGAACCATTTAACAATTTGCAATAAGATGTGGGAAATTTAAGCTTGAGCATCATTTATACATGTATATCATTTGATGGTGGTGCTATGGTTGTTGATACGACCCACCACTGACAGGTTTCCGCTGTATACACGTTGGTTTCCTTTTCTTGACTATGCAAGAGGCTATCATGGATACATGATGGAGAAGACTGTAGGTTAAAATTGTGAAGCACTTTTGTTAGGAGTTCACATGAATTCATTGATCCATTAGAGGAAGCGTGTCATTGCTATGAGAATAGATGGCACACATGCATCCATTATAAAATATCACACACCCACTACATTCTAACAATTTAACACCGTCCTCTAAGAATTCACCAATCCATCCTCATCATTATCAACATATGTGCTCCACATAAATTTATTACAGAACAGAATGACGCATCTCCTCATTTCTATGTACATCCATTCCCCACACACACACCCATGAAAAATAGATTGATCGAAATATCCTCATCGCTATGATATTGCCTCATGCATCCATTTCTATGATCCTATGACCATAAGCCCCACATATATAACCATGAAACAACATATCAACTACCTCATTGCTTCCAGCTTACATGTCTACATACACATCCATTACAGTCCTCATATTAGGCTATATGAGTGTACTGCACTGCTGAGGCCTCCGAAATCTCTGTGCCAACAACAAGGGAGATAACCACCCGGTCCGACCTTAAGACAACTACTTTTCAGTTTGGAATAGTGGCTCCAACTGATATACGGGGATCTCGCTTCCTAGATTTGGGTTTTCTTATTTACTAGTTTCTCTTAAAATATTTTACATGAAGAATTACTAAAAACTAAAAAAATTATTCTAAATGCAAAATCTTAAATTTAAGCCTAATTTAATCTAACCCGGGATAATACTAGTTTGATGTGATTCTAAATGATATCTATTTAATTTGTGATGATGAAGATCATCACAGATTAATAGAATTATTACTTTGTAAGATGATTCTGAAAAAAATAGTTAATCAAAAGAAATGAGAAATATATCGCATATATTTGATGATCATATATAAAACATATCAATTTATACCTTTATATCGTACAATAGTAACCGATATTTCATATAAAAAACAATAAATTTTACATATAATTCATGAAAGTTGAATTCATCACTAATATTCAAAAAAAAAAGATTTAGGCATACATGATAATAGTACCGTATGTAACGTTTCCTTTGTCCGACCAATGATAATAAGCCACATTCAACTCTTCTACCAATAAGTCTTTCAAAGAATACAAAAGTGCATCAACATTGATCAACAACCGATATATATAATCGAAAATGCCGTGTTCCATTACTTTATCATGTATCTAAACTTACTTACAATTAAGCATTCTTTGCAAATATTCTCAATAAAATTGACCCTTTCTCTAAATGCCCGAGAAGGGTTTAAATACTAAACTAGTTACAAACTAAAATTAAATTATTACAAAATGGTAGAGGAGGTTTCAAAGAAACTTCCCCTAAAACTTAACTTAAACAATAATCTAGGAACTTTAAACCAACAATACTAACTTTGTGAATACATTTCTTCTCGGCGTGATCACGAAGTTGACAAATATCTAGCATTGCTTTGAACCGAGTTGGCTGGGGATATCCGTGATCGAAACTGCCCCTTGAAAATAGCATTTGAAATTATTGATCGAGATCTTTTTATTAAATATGCAAGATTGAAGAGTTTGATGTTGATGGTAAGGTTTGACGTAAAAATTTAGTAATTTTCCCGATCAAACTTATCAACTTTTTTTGATCAATTCCTCTTGTATCTCATTCGTCTCCACTTTAATTCTACTTCCTTTGTTCCCGAAAACACACGTATGTGTTTTTTAAGAAGTTCCCCGTTTTAAATAATTGATCACATATAGATCGAATAATCTCATTTGATTTCTTAGATTTCTTGGTTGTCGCTTTCTCTACTTGATTAATTTGTGCTCTTCATTCTATGAATAATAATTCTTTGTGTAGCTTATCTATTTGTAGATTAGCTTGTTTTCCTGTCCGAAATTTTCCATTGAATGTGTTATTCTATTTTCCTTTCAAGTCTTTCACACTCCAATTTCTCGAATTTTCTATTCATTAATCATTATCTTATTGGAATCAAAATAAGAATCAATCATGGAAGCTTGGTGACAAAACATTTCTTGTTCTTTCTTTAACATAGTATTTACATCAAGTGCTCTTTGATGAATTGTTCTAACTGTGGTTGACTCGTAATTTAGCCATTACTTTTCCGTATGCTTTTGATTTTCATTGCTTCCCATCTGAGACTTCAATTTGAGGTTTTCAATATCTCTATGAAATTGCGTTGTGCTTATTTTGATCTGCTCAATGGACTTGGCTTTCTTCATTTAGCAACTCCGTTCTACCTCTTGTACTTTGGCTTCCTTTTTTTGTTTCAACATTATTTCATCCTCATTATCTTATCAACAGTAGTTGGAGTATGCTCCCCGCATATTGTGATAACTTGGTTAGATGTTCTGGGATCATCTTCCAAGGAATCCTTCCAAAGTACATCAACCGATTCATCCGTTCGTTTTGGAGTTGTTTCATCAATCCCTTCTTCTTTATTCCTTTTTTAACCACAACTTTGTAGCTAGGACTCGTAGAAAATGTCTAATGACTCGAATATCTTCAATCTCGTGTAACTATTTGATCCGTAGGGTAGGCCGGTATGATTTCTTTTTCATGCACCGCCGGAACTCTTTGTAATGGATTAAATGGGCTAACTATTTTCGTGAAGGTTCTCGTTTGAAAACTTGATGTTTGATCAATATTTGGATTTTCTTTGAAGTCTTTATTGCTTGAGAAAATTCTTCCCATTCATTCACCAGTGTTTTCACTTGAGAGGGCTTGGATTGATCCAACATGTTATGAGTATGTTGAACTCGTTTTCAACTTGATTTTCTCCCATTGTTGTTTGTTTTCTCCAAAGATTCTAGCTCTTGAAGAATTTGGTCAATTCCCGAATTTGCTTTCTTAGATTCAAACATTCCTCAGATTGATCCGAATTATCGATCACAGGATTGACCCGATTCATTTTCGTATACTTTTCATTTCATCATCTATACTAACACTCGCAGTGTGTTTTTCATCTCCAATAGTTAGCATTCGGCTGCACTTTTCTAGTCCGTTGTTTCTATATGTTTGAAAAACTTCAAGATCTTCTAATTTAATTGACTAGAAACATATTTGATAACATTAGAAAATTTTCCATGCCTTGGAATAAATCATCAAATTTATCTTCTTCCTTACAAAAAGGCTTCATTTTTAGCTTCGTGTGATGTAATTTTTAGTCACGTCATTGGGATCATATAATCTTCTTTGGCATAAATGCCAATCTCAACAACTAAATCTTAGGAGCTTCTTTGTATGTATGGCCAATATTAGCCGAGAAAAGGTGTCGCACGAGAGGGAAAGTAGTACAAATAGCCGTTTTACCATCTCTCAACTCGCTTTGTGATACCGTTGACAAGCTGATATGCTATTTCTTTTGCAAGTAATTTTTCCGGAACATATTAAGGTGTGGGGAGAAGCATAACTCCCAAATAATCTAATATATGTGAAATTTTCTTTAGCAAAACCATCTTGCTACGGGAAGAATATCTACAATGGCTTTAGAAAAACCCTTGGAGCCCTTTGTTGAAAATCATTTGATGCATGGGAAATATGACTCCATAGAAAATTTTATAGAAGTGTAAGTGAACTCGAATCCCAAAGTTCTCTATGGTAGATATGAATCAGTAGAGTTTTTGGTGGTCCATTTCCAACCCATGGTGGGAAAATTAGAAGTAAAACAAATGGCATCCATGACATGTTAAGACATATAAAACCGTAGGTATTCTCCTCGAGCGAAACACTTCTTTTATTCCTATATCCAAGGATATGTTGGGCTATACTGGATAGAAATGTCTACACAATTTAGGATAGAGGAATTAACGATTACAAGATTAAGGGAACCCAATCTCTTGAAAATATAGTACTATCAAATGCTTGGAAAATATTCTACACAATATACCAATGGCATAACAACAAGGATTGTGTAATTGGTTACGTACCGTACTTGTCTTGTTTCAATTTCCTTCATTTTCCTTCCATTCATGGATGAATTTGATAAGATCTCGGATGTTTTTCTTTGAAAGTATGCACATACTTATTGTCATATCTCTCCGCTCAGTGGTTGGTAGATTATACATTTCTACTAAATCCTCTCTTTGAAACCTAAATCTCTCCTCTCAATTCTTGAAAATTTATCTTCAATGTTTAAGTGGTCAATTTCCCACTTAACCATGTTTGTATAAAGAAGAAACTTCTAAGTCTGTCGCTATTCTCAGTGAATATGCGAGCATGCAACATCGAAAAGGGTTGCATCGTAGGTCGACCGTGCTCCTCGTAGTGTTAACTTTTTCTATCAAATTACGCTCCTTCATCTTTGAAGAGTTTGTACATTGCCTCCCATGATGAACTACCACAAGCTTTTGTTGCAGACAAGTATCCGAGAATAATGAAGGTATTACTCCGTGTCTTCCGTGGAAGATATTTGAGAAATTTCCTCTTGCCTCTTTGCTCATTTTGAACTTCTTCAACCAAATAATTGATTTCTCTTGAGAGCAGAGTAAATTTAGCATATAAGGAGTCTCATAAGAGTAATCAATCGTTTATTTCTAATGCACACGAGAAGATGCCAATCTATCAATCATATTTCATAATTCCTAATTTAATATATCACATATTCACACGTAAGATCTATCAATCGTTTTAAAGCCGTTAAGATCTTCAATTACCAGATATGACATGTTATTTTCACACGATGAATTCATTTAATACGCATTTCACAATTATTTCTTATAATATTTTGTGATACTTAATCTTTAAGAAATAAGTGAAATGCGATCCGGCGCAAATCGAAGATCGCAAATTTTATAAGATAACGTTTTGATGTATATTACATATAGTTGCGCGCGATGAGAAATGCAAAACTTAAAGCGACGCGGTCGCAAAAGGTTTTATATTACCTAGTTTATATGTATGTCGGGCCCTTCGCAGTGTATCGCGACTTATATCATTTGCTTCTTATGGCTTTATTGATTAATTAAAATGTGATGCAAAAAGGAAGGCTGAATGTTGGATTTTGATATTTTTACAAGTATTTTTTTAATTATTTACTTTAGAAAGGCTTAGATGCTAGTCATAGCTCGCATATCTCATGTTTTACAATTATTTTTGAAATAAGATATGTAAAATGCTATATTTTTTAAAGAAAAACAGGAATTTTATTTTTCTAAGCTTTTATTTTTTATTTTTAGGAAATAAAAAGAATTTCCTATTTTATTTTTAAAGGGTCCCTATTTATAAAAATAAATGGGGGGTTTGTTGTATAGCATAAAATTGACATTCACTCTGATGAACCAAATGGCTCCCTGATAAAATTTTGAAAATTAACCTTTTTGAAAACAAAATAGTTAAAGGACTAATTTCAAATAAATAATATTTTTTCCAAACAATGAAAATTTCTTTTATTCACTATTCATGAGAATTCCTCTATAAAGATATAAGTATGAAAATCTATATCAATCCTTACTTAGTTTAAAAAGGATAAAGAATAATTAAACTGATCAAGTTGGCTCGATGAGACCCTCGTTCATATGATATATCTCAAGTCATTATTAATCGTTTTTGGTAGACAAAATATTAGTAATGTCAGCTTAACTATTTCTTTATGAACATGGTAAACAAGTTCAATGATGAGACTTATTATATTTTAAGCTTTTCTTCAAATCATCTCTTTTTATTTTCTTTTGAATTCCTTTTGAAAACTATAAGATTTTCCTGGATGGGATGAATCATAGGTCCTTTTTAAGATACCGGGTTGATAATGTCGAGTTTCAAATTGCCTTTCAAGTAAGAAGGTTTCTTACTATATTAAAATTTATTTTCTAGATCGATAAAAGAATATTCACGCTATATAAAATGAGAGTTCATCAAAACAAATAAGTGTTTTATTATACCCCATTTTAGAAAAATAGAATCAACTGTCTCTCTAAATCTTTCGATTTTTCCTTCTTAACATTTTTAATTTTATAAGTAAAAATAAAAATCAAAAGAAAGTTATCTGAGGTTTGTTTTGAAAAGCCAACTATCAATATTAATCAATCTTTTATTTTTGCAAGAAAAACAAAAGATTTAATATACAAAGATAGAAGGGTTACCTACGAGGAAATATTTTTTTCAAAATTTTCCCATTAACAAGAAAAGAATCATTTTTTCCTCGTTTAAATCTTGCAACATAAATGTTGATGGGCCTATTTCTTCAATTATTTGAAATGGACCGAGCCGTAGTTTTTGAAACTTTATGTGTTTACCCTTTTCCTCATGCATTTTGTCCCACTTCAATACCAAATCACCAATTTTGGAAATTTTTTGGACTGCGAAGTTGAATCAAATGAAGTTTATTGCTGTTGATGATGTACATGAATTTGTTTGGTTTTTCTCTTTATTCTTCCAATTTAAGAATTTGATCTTGTCTAAGTTGAAGGAAGAGGAAGGATTCTCTTCAATAACCGTACTAAAGCAAATGATGGTATTGTTACATTTGTGGGTAAAATTGCTTCTTTCCTATAAACTAACACAAATGGAGAAGTACCTATTGAAGCTCAGGAGGATTCTATCTCGCCCAAAGAGAAAATAATAGTGCTTTATGCCGAATTTTATGATTTTATTCTACGGTTCATTTAATAATTCCGATAAGGTTTTTATTTGTAGATTCAGCCAATCCATTACCTTGTGGGTAATATTTAGCCGAGTATTTTAGTTTAAAACCTCTTTTTAAAGAAAATTCTATCATGGTATCTGCAAGATGCATTATCAAATATTAAAGTATAAGAGACCAAACCTGGTGATTATAAACCGATCAATAAAATCTATAATACCTGTGTATGACCACTTTTAATGGGATAGCTTCTACCCATTTTTTGAAGTAATCGCTGCAATTAGAATATACTCCGTGTTGTTTTGACGTAGTTAGGAGTTATTTTACCCCATAATATCTAACCCTCATTATTCAAATGATATTTATATTTATTATTTTAATGTAAATGTTGCTTTCCTTCTTCCACAAGTAGCTGACATACTTTAAATTTTTCTTGCATATTAATGTGCATATTTAAACAGAGTTGGCCAATAATAACCAACATGCAAGATTTTATGAGTCATAGTGTTTCCTCCGAAATGACCTCCAAATTTGTCCATCATGAATTTGATTACTTTTTCTAAATAGCTTTTCAACATCTCAATAATAAAGAATCATAATTTTCCTAAATAACACATCATCTATGAGTTGATACATCTTTCTTTAAGTCTCGAGTACGTTTTTAATAGAGTAGCTGAGATATAATGGAGCATATCCATTTTCAAGAGAAAATTTCAAATCAATATATTGTGATTGTAGTTCATAGTTTACCTCTGGATAATTGTATTTCATTCGATGATCTTATTCTCTTTGGTAGATGAGAGGTTCTGCTTAACATCCCAGAAGACCTTGTCCTTTAACAATTTTAGTTGGATGTATTTCTACATCATATTCTTGGAAGTGCTATAACCCATCTTTTCTCTCTTTCTCCTACTTCCCTGACCTGACACTGTCTTATCATATAAGGTATATTATTTTAGTATGTGTTTTAGGAGAGAAAAATGTCTCAAATGTTTTAAAGCGCAACATAAATATTAGCTTTTTTTTCCACACGAATAATTTAACTCAGACCTTGAAGGTTAGAACTAAAATGTAAATTGTGTTTCATTGTTTTGATTATTTAACTATGTCAAAATCACAGGTATGATACCAAAAGAAATGTATATAATACAAATGTTTTAAGAAAAATCAGACTGTCATGAGGAGATTCAACGATGGATTTTTAACTCAAAGGGAATTTCTTTCTTTCTTTTCCCATTTAAAAAATGAATTTTTCTTGATCATTGATTGTAAGGGTAAGATGATCTCAAAATCTAGAACAAACCTCTTTACAAATTAATTAAGTCCCAAAATGCATTTTTATCAAGTATTGTGTGTAGAGAAATATTTCACTCTCTCTTAATCCTATCAAGATCGATATGGATTCCCTTTGCTTAGAAATGATGAATCCTAATAATTTACTCTTCGATAAGGCTACAATAACATTTCTTTGGATTCAAGGAAATATCAGATATTCTACATCTTTCAAAAATGTTTTTTAGGTGATTAATGTGATTATTTCTATGCTTAGAATAAACAATAATGTCATCTAAGTATATAAAAACTCATCTATTGATTAATCCTATGAAAGCTATATTCAATAAAGACTTGAAAATGTAGCACCAACATTAATCACCCAAAAGTAATTGGATATGCGATACCTCACTTGTTATGAATGTTATCAATCTATCATCTCATGTATCATGATCTTGATTAGACTCGAAAATCATTGAGAAAGACATCACAACTCGATCCGTAACCGATTTGTGATATGTTCATGGTGGGTAAGGGAAAATAATTTCCCCACAGTTTTATTTAAGTTTCTAAAGTCTATGCAAATCCTAATGTCTCCATTATTTTTTTCTAACTGAACCATGTTTGACACCCATTTCGAATGTCTAAATAAGGAAAATGACTTTGGCTTTAAGCATTTGGTTAATTCCGCATTTAATTTGACTTTCTAAATTGGGATGATTTTTTTCTCGCTTTTGTTGAATAGGCGATATCTAGATCATAGGTATGGTATTTTGAATTATGGAACTCACAGACAGTTCAAGATCCGAATAATCCCATGCACATATATTCTTATATGTTTTCAAAGAATTTAATGAATGACATCCTTTCTTCAAGCTTTAAACCAAGACCTAAGTTGATATTTTGAGGTTTTTTGGTGTACTGAAGATTAATCAATTCAAACATTAAAGTAGAACTTTGAGTTTTTGAATTGGTTACCTTCTTAAACCTATCTTTTCGTACTCATAGAGATCTCCATTTTAATTGATAGATTTGGGAATTGAATTAGTATTTGATTTATCTTCAACTGGTAAATTATGTTCATGTTCATCTATGATCCGACCTTCATAAAAATTTTCAGATGTAAGAAATTATACTATATCCGCATCATTATTAAATACCTCCAATTTGTTACATTGTCGTGAATGGAAGGCCTAAAAAAATAACTCAATCGAAAATCTATCTCGGGGGCTAAATTCTTCACCGGGTATGAGTCTAGATGCTATATTAGCAAGTAAATCAACACTTGCATTTTGTAATCTAGAACCGTAGAGATATTGAATGCGTAAAATGGGAAGAAGATTCTCAGCTAAGGTTTGATAATGTTTTTAATGTCCCGAAACACAATGAATCATATTTCGACTTGTTTAACAATTATTTTAATCTCCATATACTTGCAAATATTTAACATTCAATTCTATAGCTTTATACAAATCTTGTATCAATGCTTCATTTTCAAATAGTATTATTTGTACACCGAAACTGAAGTCTACAAGCTAGCATTGTCTTCTCTCCTTGTGGATCAATTAAAATGCAACCTTACCTCTCGCACCATCTTCTCTCGATTTTGAACCATATAAAGTACAGAGTCCAAAATAAGGATTTTTTTGGAACTTTGATTACTAATATTGACACATCTAGAAGCATCCGTTTGAGAAAAAGTTTTCACTGAGAAATAACAAGGTTTATTGAAAAAGGTGAAACCTAAGCATTGAATGATCCAAGAAATGATTCAAATAATAGTTTCCTATGATATTATTGGTGAAGGCTATAGGTTCATTTGCTTCTTCTAGTTCAAGAATCGCATGTTTAATGAATTTTTCACGTTCAATTTCGATTTGATTTGGTTTTCCCATTGTATGGTAACCACATGTGTGACTAATCAATAGCAAAATATCCATGTAACTTTTCGACCAATCCCTCGTTTAAAATAAGACCATAAAATTCATGGATTTTACAGCAAGATATCAATTGTACGGTGCCTTTGGATTGAATGATAACCTAATGAATCACGGCATTTTCTCCAATAACTTCAACTCTTGTTCTATCCATTGAACTATGTCGTTTGAATTTTGAGAATAATGTTCAATTTTGTACATATGTTCGTTCTTGGCATAATGTTTGAAGAAAGCTCCCGAATCAATAAGAAGTTGTGAACATTTTTGTTGAAAATATCATAAGTCAAAAATTAAGTGTATTAAATAGATCTATCACCAAATTAAACCATATCATTGGGATTTACCTTGTTCTGAGATGATGGGGGTTCCATGTATCTTCAAAGCTTGTGCTACCTGTTGGTGGTTGTATAGGTTTCTCACGAAAGTTTTGTCCAAATTCTCTAAGCAGAATTTTATGTTGTTGCTTGAGGTTTGGTCATTTCATGTAATAAAATATTTGCTTTAATCTTTTTCATATATTTAATTTATATTTATATTTCATATACGAAACTATTAAAGGTTTTAGGTTGTGTTAGGATCTGGTGGAAGACTAGGATGTATACGAACTGTTTTAGATTTTCTATTTTATTTGTGTTCTCCTTGGTGGGAGAGGGGATTTTTCTTGATTTGATCTGATTGAATCAGAAAGATTTCTTCTTGTAGAGGCAGGCATAGCTTCACTTTCTTCCTCTTTGTGGGAAGAATGAAATCCTAAACCATTGTTCAACTTCTTCCTTGGAATTTAACTCTTTCAAATGGTAGAGATCTTTAGTATCTTGATGGTTTAACATTAGAAATTATGTTTGGAGGGTGAGATGTTGAAGAAAGTTTCTCTTAAATAGGCGAAATGATTTTTTAAGGGTTGAGAGTTTGATGACCTATTTCTTTATTTACAATCATGTCATTTGACATAGTCTTTAATATTTTTGAAGACCTTAAGATCGAATGGATATTTAGAGACCTTCTTTTTGAATCTTAAAATGAAGCATGCTTGTGTGGATTTCACTGTCTTCTGTTTACGAATGTTTTTCTAATATAAAATTATTTTTCTACAACAAGAGCTTATTTCATACTTTATAAAAGGGTGGAAAGCTTTTACCAGATCTATCTCAAAAAAGGCTATTTTAAAAAGGAAAAAGAAGAAGATATACCATTCTATTTGTACATCAACAACACGTTTGGAAAGAGTTGGAATTTTATTTAATAACATTAAATACGGGTTGAAATCTTTGATCCTTTCCCTGAATTTGTTTTAAGATTGGAAAGGGCATTGATTAGGGGATGTAGCAGGTTCTATCATCTCCGTTTTCCAGAAAACTTGTTCAAAGAAGATTGTGGCTAAGCAATATATCCTGCTGAGTGAAAAATGCAGGATCCTGCCGATCTTTGAAAAGTATAAGGAAACAATCTAACTACCAATATCTTCATGAGAAACTCCATTTCGTTCATGGCTAACATAAAAATTATTGATATGTTCTTGGGCAAGAAGCCCATCCTTTGGATTATATTTAGGTAACCATTTTTTTCTAGATGGTCTTCCAGAAGATTTAGATTGGCTATTAATACAACACCGAGATTTTTAGGGTCTATTAGACATAATTAGATTTGAAATTTGTGAAGATATACAAGTAGATCTAGAAGTAAGAGGAATGGTTAGAAGAAATTACAACCAGAGCAGTACTACTTATAACGATAACTGATTGTTTGAGTAGAAGAAATGGAAAAGCTGAGAAGATGAAGTTGATCGAGAGGATATGAAGAAATAGCTGAAGGAAAGTTGATATGCTTCACTTGTATACCGAAAGCTTAGATACGAATTATAGGAACTTTTTGCGAAATGATTCAATTGGAAATTTAAAGGTGGGAATTCAAGTTCTCACTTCTAGATCTAGTTAATATACTAGTTTCTCTAAATAGAGAAGCACTTGCTTTCCTCATAAGCTTTTGGGTTAAAGGCTTTTCGGCAAAAATAGATATTCCTTCTAATTTTTTGAATTAAAATTCGAACTTCGGGAAGTTCGGGAGCGTTCTGAAACAGATGAGCATCGAGATACTTGGGAAGATGATGTAAAGGTTCTACTATTTGCAGTTTACGAGTTGGTGATCTAGAGTGTGATAAGGAAGTTGTGGAAATGCTTTTGAGAGATAAACCCTTGTAAGGGCTTCTAGTTTGAAGTTTGAAACTTATATGCCATTCATAGTCGCCTCCTTCTGAAAACGCTAAAAATGTTTGAGGCCTCATAAATACGTGGCAACAACAAGGATAACCACCCGGTCCAAACGCCAAAACCGATTTCATACTCGTTTGGAGCAAAGTGGCTCCCGGCCAGATATAATGGGACGATTTCTAGATTTGGGTTTTTTGTTTTATTGTTGTTTCTCTCAGAATATTTTACATGAAGGTGCTAAAAACTAAAACAAATTTATTCTAAAATGCAAAATCTTAAATTTAAGCCTAATTTAATCTAACCGGGATAATACAAGTTTGATGCTATCTAAAGCTGATATCTATTTAATCTGTGATGAAGATCATCACGATTTAATATAATTATTACTTTGTAAGATGATTCTCTTGAAAAAATAGTTAATCAAAAGAAAATAAGAAATATATCACATATGTCTAATGATCATATATAAACATATCAATTTCCTGTTTATATCGTACAATAGTGCAAGCTGATATTTAGGATAAAAAACAATAAATTTCATATATAATTCATGAAAGTGAATTCATCACTAATATTCAAAAATAGATTTAGCATACATGATAATGGTACCCGGATGTGTACTTCTCTCTTCATACGGCTTCGGTGACTAATAGGCCACATTCAACTCTTCTACCAATAAGTCTTTCAAAGAATACAAAAGTATATCAACATTGATCAACAAATGATATATATATTTGAAAGAGCCATTGTTCCATTACTTTATCAAAGCATTCCTGGTATACAATTAAGCATTCTTTGTAGATATTTCTCAATAAAAATTAGACCCTTCTCTAAATGCATGAAGGTTTAAATACTAAAATAGCTACAAACTAAAAATTAAATTATTACAAAAATGTGAGGAGGTTTAAACAGCCTTCCTCTAAAGAACTATTAAACAATAATATGCAAAACTTTAAGAGGAAAACAAACAATACAAACACAGAATCACTGCCTTTCTTTACGGGTGTGATCACGAAGTTGGGAAATATCTAGCATTGCTTTAAGCTAAGGTGGTTGTGATATCCATGATCGAATGTATCCCTTGGTAACATTTGAAATTACTAATGAAGATGTTTTTGCCGCCTGTAGAGGCTGAAGAGTTTGATGTTGATAGTGAGTTTGATCAAAAAATTTAATAATTTTTAAGTCAAACTTATCAACTTTTTTGATCAATTCCTCTTGTGTATATTGCTCTCTATCTCCACTTTAATTCTACTTCCTTTGTTCATAGCTTCCTTGAGATGTGTTTTCTTTAGGGTCATTTTAAATAATTGATCACATATATATGTAATCTCATTTGATTTCTTGAATGTCTTGGTTGATACTTTTTTACATGATTAATTTGTGTCTCCATTATTGTGAATAAAAATTCTTTGTGTAGCTTATCTGTTTGTAGTAGAGTTAGCTTGTTTTCTGTGTTTGAAATTTGCCTTTGGAATATGTTCTTCTATTTCTTTTCAAGTGCTACACTCCAATTTCTGAATTGCTATTTGCTAAATCATTATCTTATTGGAATCACAATAATCAATCATGGAAGCTTGGTGATCTTGTTCTTTCTTTAACATAGTATTTACATCAGGGTATTACTGACGAATTGTTCTGTTGTGATTGTTCAACAATTCAGCCATTACTTTTTCCGGATATTGCTTGCTTTTCATTAAGCTATGTACGAGAGACTTCAATTTTGAGGTTTTCAATATCTTTGTAGAAATTGAGTTGTTCTATGCCACAGTACGCTACGATGGACTTGCTTTCTCTTCGTTTAGCAAGCTGACGTAATTATTGTAACCTCGGTAGCTTTATCAACGATGACGGTGGCATGTGCCCCACATATTGTGATAACTTGGTTGAATGTTCAATGGGATCATCTGATCCTTCCAAAAGCACACCATTGATTCCTTTGTTGGTTTTGAAGTGTTCATCAATCCTTCTTTTATTCCTTTTATTATGACTTTGTAGCTAGGTATGAAAATGTCTAATGACAAAATATCTTCAATACGGAGGCTTCTCAAAGTCTCTAGGGTAAGTTGGTATGATTTCTTTGTCATGCAATATTTGGAACTCTTTGTAACAGTTAACAGTTCAACTATTTTTACTTCAGTTCTGGTGTTTGAAAACTTGATGTTTGATCAATATTGGGATTTTCTTTTGAAGTCTTTATTGGTTGAAGAAATTTTTTCCCATTCATTCACCGAGTTTCTCACTTGAGAAGGCTTGGATTAAGTCCAACATGTTATGAGTATGTTGAACTATTTTCAAATTTAGTTTTTGTCCCATTGTTGTTTTTTTTCTCCAGCACTTCTAGCTCTTGAAAAATTTGGTCAATTTACGAATTTTCTTTCTTAGATTAAGATCCTAAATTGATCCGAATTATCAAGCCTTCTTGTGATTGACACAGTTCATTTTCGGATACCTCTTTCATTTTCATCATCTATACTAACACTCGGAAGTGTGTTTTTCA
The DNA here is from genome assembly GCA_034641835.2 of Pinus albicaulis. NCBI lineage: Eukaryota > Viridiplantae > Streptophyta > Pinopsida > Pinales > Pinaceae > Pinus > Pinus albicaulis. The sequence goes on along the minus strand of CM076582.1, from coordinate 1,260,523,252 downwards.
TCTCCAATAATTAACATATTCAAAGAATATTTTCTAGTCTATTATTTCTATGTATTTGAAAAACTACATCATCTTCTTGACTTAATTGACTAAAAACATATTTGATAACATAGAAAAAATTTTCCATGCCTTGAAACTAAATCATCAATTTTATCTTCTCCTTTAAAAGCTTCATTTTTAGCTACTGTGATGTAATTTTTAATCACATCCTTGAGATCATATAATCTTCACAGCATAAGTGTCAATCTCAACAACTGAATCTTAGGAACTTCTTTGTATGTGTAGCCAATATTAGCCGAAACAAAATTTCATGTTTGTAGAGGGAAAGTAAACCCAAATAGCCTTTTTCTGCATCTTTAAATTGCACTTTGTGATATCATTGACAAGATGATATGCTATTTCTTTTGCAAGTAATTTGTACGGAACATAGTAAGGTAAAATGTGGAAAGCATAACTCCCCAAATACTCTAATATATGTGAACTTTTCTTTATGAAACCATCTTGCTCAGGAAGAATATCATTGTTACTTGGAAACCCTTGGAGCCTTTTTGTTGAAAATCATTTGATACATGGGTAATATGACTCCGTAGCCAGTTTTATAGAAAATGAAAGTGGACTAAGATCCCCCAGTTCTCTATGAATATGAATACGGGTAGGGTTTTAGTGGTCCATTTTCAACATGGTAGGGGTAGAAGTAAAACAAATGGCATCATGACATAAGTAGACATATAAAGAAAACGGTATTTATAAAACTGAAAACAACATTTTATTCCTATATTTAGTGATATGCTTGGCTAGGCAATTAGATATAATGGTTTGCCAATTTAGGATAAATTGTCGTTGCGTCAATTAAGGGAACCCAATCTTGAAAATCTAGTGCTATCGAGCTTGGAAAATATTATACAACATGTAACGGCATAACAATAAGGATTGAGGAATTTGTGCAATTGAAGTTACGTACGGACTTGTCTTGTTTCTTCCTTGGTATCCTTGTTCATGGATGACTTTGATAAGATCTATATGTTTTGCTTTGAAAGTACGCACATATGACCTTACGTATCTATTGAGGTTGGTAGATGATCGGTGCTACTAAAATCTCTGCTTTGAAAAGACATATAATCCTCCTCCCGAATTCTTGAAAATTCTCTCTTCAATATTTAAGTGGTCAGTGCCCACTTAACCATGTCTGTATAAGAAGGATCTTTGGTCTTGTTGCTATTTTGTGAATGTACGAGCATGCAACATCGAAAGGGTTGCATCGGAGGTCGAATCGATTACTGTAGTAGAAAATTTGTCTATCACCCTTGGTCCTTCATCTTGATTTGTGCAATGGCTCACCCGGTGAACTGCCACGGTCTTTGTGCCGGACGATTATACGAGAATAATGAAGACATATGCAAATATTACACAGCAGAATGTTGGAGAAAATTTCCTTGCCTCTTTTGCTCATTTTGAACTTCTTAACCAAATAATTGATTTCACAAGAGCGAGCAAATTTGGCATATAAAGAGTCTCTTAAGAGTAAATCAATCATTTATTTATAATTCAAGTGAGAAGATGTAAATCTATTAATCATCTTTCATAATTCCTAATTTAATATATGCAAGAATACACGCCATCAAGATCTATCAATCGTTTTAAAGATATTGAATCCCAAAATCTGTCAATACGCTTTTAAAGATATTCAAGATCTTAAATTTCGTACAATGTGACATAGGGTTATTTTTTCACCACCTTAATTCATTTAATATAAATTTAACGGTGTTCTTATAATATTTCGCGATACTTAAACTTTAAGGTTGCGAGCGATGTAACGTCGCAGTGCAACTTTTATAAGATAACGTTTTTGAGCAATATGTTATAAGTTGTAACGATACGAGGAAATATGAAAAAAACTTAAAGTGGATGTGGTAAAAGGTTTTATATTACCTATTTTACTCATATGTCGAGGTCCATAGGTATCATAGCTTACTACTCATTTTCTTCTTGTAAACACCATTGATTAATTAAAATATGATACCAAAAAAGAAGGGTGGCTTATTGATTTTGATATTTTACAAGGTTTTTTAATTATTTATTTTTAGAAAGGCTTTGAGCGCGATTGTGATTTCACATATCTTATGTTTTACAATTCTTTTTAAAATAAGATATGTAAAATGCGATGCATTTTTAAAGAAAAACGAAATTTTATTTTCTAATTTTTTTTATTTTTAGGAAATAAAAAAAATTTCCTATTTTATTTTTAAAAGGGTACTCATAGCCCTTGTTTTGAAAACTTGTTTTGAATATTTTGAATTTTGAATAAGAGACATATTTTGGGCTTGTGGAATGATGACACATGGCGGTCACAACTGCCAAGTCGCAACTACGGTGAGTAGCGGAACTACCCTGAAGTTGCGAGGGAACAGGTACATAGGCTGAAGAAAGCAAATGCATGAGTATGACGTAGAGAATATACAACAGAAGACGAGAAGAGCATAACACACAGATAACAAGAGAGAAGCCTGAGCCAGATGAAGAAGAACGCAAGAGGAACTAACGATTGTGATAGCGCGGGTGAATAAATAGCTAGTCACCCGAGCGCGAAAAGAAGAGAGGATCGCAGACGACCCCGAAGGAGATTAAGCGGATCTGTCACAGAGGAACACGTACTCGGGCATGATATCTCCGTAGTTCCTAGGGTTTCTCTTATCTACCTTTTTCGTTTTTACAAGACGTCCGTATCGTACTTGTAAAGCTCTCCTTGTGAAAGCTATGTAACTATGGGTTTTCTGTCGAAGATATCAATATACATTTACCATGTTGTTGTCTTATTATGTGATTCACATGCATGCATGATAGTTGTGATGATTTAAAATTTTATTTGCTTAATACCTATACACTCTCTCGAATATTCTCCCGCGTATATAACGATGTTTATGCAATCAATTCAATGCTTTGTTAATCATGGGTTGCGGATCACTTTTACCATCGCTATCGATCTATTCCCCTACTGCATGTGAGTTACCGCATGCCCCTCGAGTGAGACTCTCTCGCTCTCCCGCAGTAGTGTGACAATGCTGGCGTGGTTTCTAGACTACAGATCGGGATTCCCTTGTTGAGCCCCAACCCACGGAGCACCGGGTCTTGTCTCCGCGAGACCTGTCTCGCCAACGTGTCCCTATTTATAAAAATATAATGGGGGGTTGTTGTATAGCACTAACACTACCACACACATGAACTTTCGATTGCTTTTCACCTACCCTCGAGGAAGTAGCCAAAATAATGACCAAAATTATCATGATGATACCTAATTTTTGCAGTTCACGGGCATCTTAGATGTAGAACCAATATGTCTTGGGTTATTGACCCATTAATGTGGGGCTACACTATATGCCACTATGCAAGACCGCATTGGATTATGCACTTGGCACACTCAACGAGAGTCCCTTGGATTATGGCAAGACTCATTGGATATCCATAATTCAATCGGGTGGCATATACTGCTGCTCGTCTATTATCGGGTCAATGGCCCCAAAGATATAAGTCTTCTTATCTTAGACATGATTTATGATGCTCGCTTGAAACTTAGGGATAGTCTGAAAGTTTCTTAATACGGTGGCTCTTGTAAATAGCGAAGATAGGAAGTTCCTTGGTCTTTTTTATATTATGGTTAATGGATTATTAAGCATTTTTTTCTAATATATAGATATACTCATTAATGGGTGCTTAACTTGAGGGGTAGGGATGGTGGTTTGTCATCCCATCCACTCGATGTTCCCGAGACATGTTTCATCATAGTAAGACTAGAGGGATAGAGTCCCTATTGGGAGTCCTGGGATCTCGCATCCAATATTGATGGTATCCTGGACATCTCTGTCCCTAAGCTGAAAGTATGAATCCCCGATATATGTGGCTTGTGGGTTGTTGCACATATCTATGGAGGTTGTTAGTTCTCTATCAAAAATTTTGTTGGAAATTATGCTGAAAAATATGAAATCGATAGGAAACAGCGTTGTGGTTCAAGTGGGATAAGCGAGTGACCATCAATATCACAGCCTTGATCAAGATGATACTAGGCCTTCACTATAGCTAAGAGCAAATAATAGGTCTTATGCCTCTAAATTTTTTTATTTTTTTTGTAAATTTTCATAGGACCTGCCTATTTTCTATTTTGTAAAAGAGCAAGCTACTATACAAATTATGCAATTTTTTGATAGCTCTCAACCGCCCTGAAGGAAACTAGATCCAGTATGGCCACCTCAAAGAGTTATAAGCCAACCAAAATTGGTATTTTTTTTTCCTTCTACTAACATCTAATAATCCTTTACTATGTCCATATAAACTACATATAAAACATAGAGTAAACTTAATATCCTCAAAACACATACAAAACAACTCGAAAAGAAGTTAACCATCCGATGAATCCCAAATAGGTGCGAGGTCTTTCCGAGTTGACCTAACATCTCGAAACGCATGCAGTTTGAGTAGTTGTTGCTCCATCCTTGCTATTCTCTTTTGCATTGACTTGGGTAGTGTGCCTTTGTCATTTCCCCTCATATCCTATTTAATCTGCTAGAGCTCAAAGCAGTCACGGGAAGAAGTGATTGTTTTTCACCGCGTACTTAGCAATGCTTTTGCAAGCACACATTTGATTTTCCAATAAGTTTTTAGTAGATTGTTGAAATGAGAGAAACTCTCCTCTCTGTATTTCTGGGTGAGAAAGGAAAACTATTCCTTCTCGCTGATTCGAATTTCATCCTCTTCATCATCACTATCCCTTTCCCATCCACTGTATAGTTTTTCGAATATCTTTCGGAATTCCAATTTCATAGCTTTTTTGCTAGACTTTCAGGGGTATGTTGATTTGTTTTCCTTCCTCTTTTGCTTGTCCTGGCTACTTTGGTTTGAATGTATTTTTCCCTTCCATTTCCTTTTGTCATTGTGACCTCGAATGCCCACGTATATCCTTTGGTGAAAAAAAATCTCGTATAGCGAACAATAGCTAAGAGGTAAAACTTAGAATCGTTATGAAATTCCACATGTGTTTAACTGGATGTTGAGGGTATGGATTGCGATTTTCATTTTGTCTCGCTAACGACATGCCAAACCATCCCATCATGAAGCTTTCGTAGCTCGTAGATAGAGAAATAACGCAAGGACTAGACCCATTCATGAGCAGACACTTTGAAAGTTGAAACAAAACATAATTGCTACGACAAAGAAATATTGGGATGGAATAAGACATAAATGGAATTATTTTAGTTAAGGAAATGGCGACGATTGAAATCACTGAACCTAAACGGACTTCTCAATAATCGTTATTACCCATCCCATGATTTATTTTCAAGTTTGACAATGTTACAGAGACAAAAATGAATGCTAGGAATTGATGAAAAACCCCTAATCATGAATACAATCGTAAAGAGGTAATTTATCGAGAGGTCATTACCGTCAATATTTTTGAAATACAACAGTACTGAATAGCGAAAACTGTGTTACAAACCCTCATGACAGATGAATGAGCCCACAACAAAGTAGATCCCTAATTCTACTAATCATACATATATTTACAAATCGTAGTGTAAGAAAGACTACTATAACTAGAGTTGAGGCATAGAATATGTCATGAGATAAACCCAAAATGATAACTAAAGCTGCAAGCACGGGGAAAGAGGTAGAATTGAATACCCATAAATAAATTTAGATGAGAATCGGGATCGCGAAAAGCAGGGTGTTGTCGGCCGGATGTTGTCGCTCCTAGAGACAACCTAGAGTTGTGATAGAGCCGGTGCCTAGGACATCTTAGCATAGCAAGGAGCGTATAATATAATAGTACGAAGTTGTCGGCTTCATCTCACATGCTATCTCCCATAAAGCGAGGGAATAGTAATCTAAAAGGGACCAGACCTTCGAATTTGACACAAGAGGAAGGACTCATGCGTAGACAATGTGAAAAAAACTCTAATATAAAAGCAACGAGACAATTTAGAGACAAACTTACTACAAAGCGGGCCGATTCGAGAAAATACCTCTGAACATAAATTATCATAAGGTGTATGTAGTGAAAAGAAATAATGAGAAGATATTAGTTAACATTGAGTTGAGATACGCAGAGATATACAATACCACCATGCATGGGAAACTTACCCAAATCTAAGAATCCATACATGATAATAGCATTTTAAAAAGCACCCTCCCGAGCAACTAATATAGCAAAGTATATGGTTAGTGAATAATGGAACAAAATATCATGCATGAGCCATATTTAAAGCGCTTGAGACTGATCCAAGTATAGGCATCAACTAGGATGAATCCATACCCAAAATTAGTGAGCTACTCGCATTCCAAAACATGATACAAGAAAGATGGATGAAATCAGAATATTCTATTAATATAACACAATAAAGAGAATACTGATCGTAGAAATACCAAAGACCATAATCCTCTTTGATGAATAGAACTCCTCCTCACTAAGACCCTATGGGCTCACAGGCCTTCATACAAAGTTCTACAAAATGTATACAACAAGCCTTTCTCGCATAATTTTTCGATAAAATTCAGAACCCCTTACAATACGTTTCTTCATGGTTTTTATAGGAGAAACCAAAACCTAGTAAAAGAGGTAGGTGATGAACATTTAATTGTATCATTAAAACAAAATGGTGAAAAAGTGTCAGCTCATCTTGCTAGCGCAAGTCATGAGATGTTGAATGTGCTCGTGGCTCGTTCTTTTGAAATAAATGCTCGAGGTGAAAATCTCTTCGCAGAACACGGCATAGAGTAGAATTCTATAAACATTTTGTCCTTTACTGAAAGAAAAATCAGCTAAAATAAAACTTTGGAGGGTATTTTATTTTTGTGTATCGTACCTCTCGCCTTTTTGATTTTGAATTTGGATTTAAAAATCTTCATATGTCGAACATTGAATGCCTTGATCTTCCACTAATACTCTTTTGTTGCATCATTGATGTCTCCATCCTCGCCACCATCTACGCTTTGAATGACCTGAGAGGGTTTGATGTATACATGCTCTTTAATGAAAGCTGTATCGTGTCAGCTTCCCAAATCCTTGTTTCATAATTTTGCCCTCCGATAAATGATCCTTTGAAACATGCACTAAAATTTTGTTGTTATGGGGGGCTGAGACTTATGATAATTCTCCATCGCTATAAACTCGCAAAAGCCGAGAACATGTCAAGAACCCAAAGCATAGAGGGTGGGGAAGATGTAGGGGGTTAATGGGAGCTGTGACGTACGGACTATGCGAGATGGTGGGAGTAGACGACTGGTAAAAAATATGATGGCGCGCGGTGACTGGGGAATGGTGGTCTTTCACGAAATGATAGAGACAAAATGCAATGAAACGATGAAGACTTGTGAATAATAGGGTTTGGTGGTTGAATGCGGGCGTAGAACCGTTAGATCGTGGTTCAGGGCGAAGATCAACGGTGGAGATCGAGCAGAGGGACGTACCTTTAATGGGAAACATGAAACTTTGGCTAAAAGCCAAAAATACAAAGGAATCGGACGAAAATGCTATGAAAAAGCGTGGAACAGATTGTGCCCAGTGGGACTCGACGGAGGTGGAGGGTGACGTGACGGCGGGAAGGTTTTTGTGATCGATAGAATCGCATGCATAATATCTGCGATGGGTGATCCGAGCGTTCCATAGAACATGCGATTTTTTGCGATGGAGTCGATTTGCGATGGATGCGATTGGGATGACTGCAAATCGCAGGCAGAAAGTGCGATGGCGGAAAGTGGCACCAAATAGACAAACACGCTATACGATGGATGCGATTAGCGCCTTGATAGTCGACACTCGACACTCGCAAATGATTTTGGACCACACAATCTCAAACAAGATCAACTGTTTAAACTACGATGGAGAACAATGGGAAGACGGTGGCGCGGGATGTATTTTCTTTGTTTGTTAAATCCCGTGTGGCTTCCCGGACGCGACGATCGTCGAACGAAGGCCTCCGCATCGTACGACTGCTGTCGTGAATATCGCTAGGTGATTTTGGTCAAACAATAACGTGCGATGAACCGGTGGTTTTGGAGGCGTGCTGGGACGCATGGTGGGACATTGAGTGAATCGTCAGTCAAACGAAATTACCGCCCCTTTGCCAAAAGGTGGTGCGATAGATACCCAGAGCGGCTTTTAAACGATGACGCGGGTGGGGACCACAAAGCAGGGGAGAGATGCGGTACGTTGATCTGTGTTTTGGATCGGGACGGCTCGGAAACGTGCCCGATATTTATGCATTCGGTAAGCGCCTTTCGGCACGGCACGTAGTATGTCTTTGGTTGCATGCGCAGTAAAAAACGAAGGGGGCCGAGGCCGATAGGGATAAACCCTTAAATATTTCAAATATGAAATTTTCAGCCATTTATAATGGATTCTAGAGGCGGGAAATGGCAATGATAGATACAAAAAATGATTTACCACTCACAATAGAGAATTTGAGAGCTCTAAGCTAGGTTGCCTATAAAATTTTGTAGGGGAACGGATCATGATCAACACGAGGTAGGAAATTAAAAATGAATCCCCTCTATCATCACATGCAGAGCCAAATAAACCAAAGAAAGAACCAAAAAACCTCGATTATTCTACATGGCTCGATCAAATTGCCAAGACATTGTCTTGAGGCATAGAGGGAAAACTAGAATTGGAAAGCCATAATTATTGGAACTAAGAACATACCCACTGTCAGAAAATATGCTTCCCCTGTCTTTCCCCTTCAGCTCCTTGGCGCTTTTCACGGAAATTTTCCTTCAACTTCCCGCGAGAGGAGATGAACTCTCGACAAGGAATAAAAAAAACCATATAACCTTCCCACCTATGTCGCCGAGACTCGCCCGTGCTCGTCACGTACACTTAATGGTATGATGTAAGTGCATTGAGGTGATAAGTATACGCGACGTGTGAGAAGAGCCACTCCCCCTTGCCATTAATAGTCGCTATAATGGTCGTATCGACATGCCTCCCACTTGGCGGCTGTCATCGTCGTCGTTCCACCCGGGATCGGTGGATATTCACTTCCACTTAGAATATTTTTCTGCTAATAGTCTGAAGGGAATGTGGTTCAATGTTCTAGATTCTGTCTCTTGGCCTAGCATCCAAATTCATGTCATTACTTTTACGATCCCCAATTAGCTAAATAATCTTCCCGCCTCCTTGCCTTTTCTTCAAATGTGTCTTGATATCGAATCTATCGAATTTCTTTTTTTAGCAGATGTTTATTTCCCTAAATTAGATTCGTGCGTTCTCCAAAATTTTACTTATTTTCTCCCCAAGTTGAACCTTGTTGTAATTTTGTATAGGACGGTTGTAACCATTGTTGAGTCGCTTCTACTGATGAGTCATCGATAGTTTTCTTCTATGGCTCATCGTGAACCCTTGTTTTACTGCATATTAATTATCGCTTCATTATTAGTTGCAAAAGCCCAAATATGATGCGTAAACCTGAAAAAATTCCTTGAGGGTTTTGAAAGATCCCTCCAGACTCACTTCCCGGATTACCTTTTGAAGCACCATCGTAATTGAGTTTAATAAACCCATTACGAGGAACCTTCCACTTATCTTCTATATTTTGATTCGGAGGTGTTTATATTTCCAAATATTTTTGTATAAAATTTGAGGTTTTTAAATTTAAAATGACAGAAATTTGAGCTTCAATACCTTTTCGTCACTAATCTTCCTCTATCCATCTTTCCACCTAAAATTGTTTCTCGTATATTCTCTATTAATTTCTGTCATATTTGATTCTATAGTTTTGTTCTTCATCTCTCGAAGATCCTATCGTTCCTTTCTTTCCATATGCTCTAGAAAGAAAACGCAATTGATAATCTCCAGGGCTCTATTCAACACTTCACATTTAAATCCTCTTTCATGTAAGTTTCTAATGGTTTCATTTATATTCATATTGTCTCTATCTATTTGTCCGAATATATTTTCTAGACTTCTCCAAAGGGTCTCTACAATTGAGCGTTGTTAAGAAGATGTTCTATTGTTTCATTTGTTGTATGACACATATAACATCTGGATGAGTCCATACATTCCTCGTTTCACGTAGATTTTCCCATGTCGAAATTTTTTACGATGACTTAATAACTCGGAGAAAATATTCTATTTTTGGCCAATGTTTTGATGCCCAAATTTTCTTCCATATCATTCTTTCTAATTATTAAGAGCATTTTGAGATTGAATATGATATCCTTCCTTGATAGTGAACATCCCTTTTTGTCCCAATAACCCTACATCGTAGAATATCACAACCCGATTGCTTGGCAGAGAAATTTTTCCCTTGATTTTAGTTCTTTTGCTAAGTTGGTCCATTGTCGCATTTCGGACTTCGGCCAATGGATTTTTTCTCCTTCCATTTTCTCCACTTGATTTGTGTGTGTTGTTGACATCAATAGTTGTTAGTTAATACTCGTAATTAGGATACCCTAAAAAAAAGTTGTTAGTGTTAAATATTTCTTTTTGAAACAAAGGCTACAATAAGAGCTTGCGTAGCTTCACATAGTTATTGTTCTCATATAAAAATGACACATACACTTTAATAATACATTTGCATTCTTATGACATAAATAAATAAATAAAAAAATGAAATAGAGTCTTTTCTCTCTACATGTTGAATTAATTTTTCTATATTTATTTTATTTTCAAAGTGGTGAACTTATGTTTCAAACTACATAAAGTAGAAAAGTGCTCCTTCTTGATTTTATATTTTGAATGAGTTTTTTTAAAAATATCTACATTTAAAAATGATTACATTTCAATCCCTAATAAATAAGCACACTTATATGTATATTCCCAATAAGTTTAACAATAAAAAAATAAAAAATTTATGAAGAGAAACATATATATATATATTTGGTTCAAGAGAAACACATTGCAATTAACAATTGTAGTGAGATCTACTTTACACTCTAGAATGGGGAAATTTCACGTTCTAAGTTAGAATTATATTAAGAGTTAAATAAAAATAAGAATTATGTTAACATAAAGTAGACTTGATTAAAAAAAAGTAAAGAGTAATAAGAATAAATTTGTTCTTAACATTCCTCCTTTCTTTTTCTTCCTCGTTGTTCCTTCTTTGTTTTTCCTCACGAGAGAGAAGGCACTCCAAGACATCATCTGCAGTGTCGCATACCGAAGCTCATCAATTCAATACTACAAATCACAACAATTTCTTATCACTAAAAACAATAATTAAAAAATGGAAGAATCTAAATGGATGACTAAAGAGATGTAGGTTTCATTCTCGTGCTAATAAATTCCATCACGAATCCGAATCCATTAGTAATTCACACTAAAATATTATTAAAGAAACAATTATTTAAAGCTTATATTTTTATAAACGATTGAAGAAATTCCGACTATATAACTTCTCGAGATATTTTTCTGTTGAAAAAAAAGTTCTAAGATAAGAGCTTAGATCGAGTCACAATTTTCACAACCTTGAAGTTTTAGCGATAGTGAATTAAAAAGGATTACAAAAATCTATAATCCAATCACAGCTTTTTGACAATCCTGAGTTTTAGCTGACAATGAATTAAACAAATATTACTAAAAAATTTAGCGATGAAAACCATAAGCATATTTTTGTATTAGTTATGAGAATGGACTTTGGAAAAAGAAGGACATCCAATGTTTTTCCCTTTATTAGCATAAAATTAATCTCAAATGAAGAAATATCGAATCATTCTTATTTATTTCCCAGTGGCTCCCATATGTGCAGGAGGATCCCACGTTGTCTACAACGAGCTCATATTGGCATTTTTCGGAAAGGGCTTCATATTGGCGTTTTCATTCTCTTGATGTGACGAGATGTAGAAATTGGGTCCTGATCGTTAGGTGTACATGCACATAATTAGCCTTAATTAGATTTAGTTCAACTCTAGTTATTTCATGCAATGTGCACTTGTCTTTAGCTAGTTAACTTCGAGTGATTACATCATAGTGTGTACTTGGCTTTAGTTAGTTAACTCTATAGTGCTTGCACGTGGTGCATGTGCACATTAACGAACATCAAAGAACATAAACTCATTCTAAATTCTATTTTTTTCTTTTCAACTCTGCGTAAGTTTGTGCAAGTATTATTCGGATGGATCCGTATTTGTGCTCTAATAATTTACATGATATCGAGCTAAAGGAGTTTGGAGAAGGGTGCATGAACAATATTTTCTGTAGGTTTGAAGAGCAAAGAATTGGAAATTGTTTGAAGATTGATTTACGAGATCACAATATTGAGAGCTGTGCTAAATAATTGTTGCTACAACTCAAGGTGTAAAAAATGGAGTTCTCATCTTCAATGATTCTTACTCCATATAACTACTTCCAATGGAAGCCAAATATTTTTCTTCACCTCAAAGCAAAAGGCTTGTATCGAATAGCTATGAATACAGAAGGCTGAACCCAATTTTGTCGTCGAAAAATCCAAATACTTCAACAGGGATGAGCGAGGCTTTTGGTCTTCTATTTTTGTCCATATCTCTAGCACTTTGTTTCCATGTGACACATGCAAAACTACGAATGTGGTTTGGACAACCTTGGAGAATTTATTTGGAAAGCAGGATGAGATGCTGAGCTCATATTCTCGAAAATGAGACTAAATTCCATAGATCCAAATAGCTTTGAGAACATTCAAGGTTTATTTCACGAAATTTAAATCACTACTTCTACAATTACACTGATTGTGGGATCGATAAATCCGAACAAGAAGGGTCAATTGATATTTTCTCTATTTTGTCTAGATTAGGCCTTGAATATATTTTTTTTCATTCCTACATTTCACACGGATAGACTTGCAAATCGGGAGAAAGATGTAAAATTCTCAAAGATTTGATGCATTTATTGAGTCTCTTATTCATGAGCCGAGATAAGCTCATAAAAATGGGTTCATTAAAGTCTCCAAATGCACACGCACTTGCCATACATAAGAAAGGAAAGTCCAACGTGAGAAACCAAATCAACAACACAAAGGAAAAGGAAAGGGCAAGAGATCTAGATCCAAGAAAGGGAGGAAATCCAAAACCTCCAGTATGACTATTCCAAACTCCAAGGGTAAGAAGGGAAAGGAAGGAAACTCCAAGTGCCCATATTGTAATAGAAGTTATCATCATGAATCCTCTTGCATGCGAAGAATATTGATTTGATCGGAAAAGACTCTTCAAAAAAATAATCTTGGTCATCACATTCCGAAAGTGCCTGTAAGAAGACGGAGGGAAAAACCATCATATGCAAGGGGTAATGGGCATGATTTGATTTCTCTTCATTCCACATCGCAAGAATGGATCATCGATTCAAAGAGCTTCAAATCATATGGATTATTCAAAGGAATCATTTTCTTCTCTACATGCATACTTAGGACCTCCTATTCTCATGGGGGACAAGTCATGCGGCTGGAGCAACCGGGACAGGAAAGAGTGCAAATTAGAAGATGGAAATTTCGAGAATGTCTTGCATATTCAGGAAAGGCTTTCTATGAAACTTCTTTAAGTGTATTCGAGGAATTTACCCCGGTTCTCGTGAGAATTTATGACATGCAAGACCAACTTCAATAGTTGCATACGGAGAGGTAAATGATCAATCTCATCACAGCATACATTTTTTTTTATTTTGTCCTCAATCGATTCTATTTATTTTGCTACTTACGCAAATGAAGAAAGTGGGATTTGGCGAGAGATTTGGGCATCGAATTTTAGATATATGCAACAACTTAGCAAGGGATGGTCAAAATATTTCCGGCAATTTAATTTTAAAATGGTTTTTTTTAATGGATATGCTCTTGGAAAAGCATCCACAAGACAAGTGCGTAGAAGGGGCATTGATCGAGTGCTCAAAATTATAGCTAAAAAATCAAGTTCTCCGAATGACTCGAAACTTAAACGACCACATGTTTTTAATCATTATAAATATGATGCAACTCGTTTCACGAAATGGAATCTATGTGGCTTTAGAAATGAGTTATGTTCGCTTTACTAAAGCTGCAAAAAAATACGATGCAAGAGGCCGAGTCGCTGGTCCGTGCTTCTCGACCTAACATGCCGATTTGGAAGTAGGGTCAAAGTTTTGGTCAATTTCTACTATAGCTAATGGGAGACATCGAGTGGTAGTTGTGGATTGGTTTGATTTTAGGGTGAATTGGGGAGAGGTTTTTTCATTAGGGTTTTGATGGGATAATGAGGAGGGGACACGTGGCTTAGCTCGATGCCACCCACATGTCCTCCTCACAATGTAGAAAAAACATGTTATAGGCCGAGGACCGGTGAGGGGTCGAACACAAGACCTCCTGCCCGCCCCACAACACATATCCCACCAGTCCACCTACCGCTTGAATCTTGACCCTTATAGTACACGCTTATATCTACAGGTTTAACGGAAATGCGAGGGGAGAGGGGCCAGCCCAATACATGTAACACCGGACCTAGAGACCATGACAGAGCACCGAAGGAACTTACCCCTAAAGCGTGGTGGTTTAAATTTAATGCACCATTATTAACGCTAAACCCCATTAATTAAGCACAAAATCTAGATTTATCGCAAAGCGCAGGTTTACGCGCTAATCCCATTTAATTAGCTCAATGCCATTTATTAAGTTAATCCAGTTAACTTGGTGATCTCAGTGGATATTGGTGGTCACTTTGCCTATTCCACCCTAGGGGCCTTATCATTCTCTCTTTCGATTTTCTGTTTTGCAGCACAGCTCCTACTATTTTTAGTAGTTTTTCGGTCTGAACTTCCGAGGTCGTTTTCGAGGCCCCCAAATGACGTTTTTGGGGAAAACCGAGAGGAACATGGGTCCATGGACCGATGTTTCTCTCAAAATTTTCATTCCTCGGATAAATCTTTCTAACGAGGTATGGTTTGCGTCAAAACGAAGATCGTATGCCAAGTTACATCACGGGATGTTGAAACACCCAATTGCCCAAACGCGGGCTCATAGTTTTGAGCGCTTCATCTCCTAGGTTAGGGTTTTGGGAAGTTTAGGGAGTTTTTCCATTGTTTCTAAATAATAAACAGGCCCTCGAGCCTCATTGTACTTGAGTTTAGAGGCATCGTGGCCACTGCATCTCTTCTAGAGATAGCTACCAGTAGCCCTAGCTAGTTTGATTTCCATTCACATCACGTAAGCAAATTTTAGTTCTTTGATATTAATGAAATGAAGTGATTTTTCTCCACTCGTATCTTTGTATTTATAGTTTATATGTTTATTCTAGTCAGCGTTTTTGGCACTAAATCACGGATCGTTGCATCGAAAGCAGTTTGATTTTTCTTGATCCTTCTTTGCATGTCTGCCAACGAGGTCGAGGTATAAGGAGTTAGACTCCGATCCGGTAGAACCTTGTAAGATCACCTCCAAGCCATCTCGAGCGCCCATGGGGGACGAAAATAGAAAGATGAGGGAGCAAGATATCTTATCAAAAAATATTGCTCGAGGAGGGCCCTCGAAAAACAAAGGAACGTGATGATGGATAACTTTGCCCAGGATCCTTTCAACGGCGCTCACCCGGCGCCGCATCCGCATCTAGCAACCACTCGGAGGTGCAACTCCTTTTAAAGGTACAAGTAAATTTTGACGTTTCCCATATTTGAGGGTGAAATAGATTCGGATGCTCATAGATAGATGGTTGAATCTATTAGAAGGATATTTCTTGGTTCATGACTTTTTCGACCGGGAGAAGATCATTTTGCACTCTCTAAAGCTACCCCCCCCATGTCAAGGGACGCGGTGGGAAAACCCACAGTGAGAACAAGGACTCGGACGAAACCCTCTCTCGTTCTCGGTACTGTACTCAACTTGGGAGATTTGCTTCCGGGATGCCATCAAGTAAACAATACTATCCCGTGGGGAGCTATGAGGGACAAGTACATGCAATGGACCATGCTGCGACAACAAAGGGATCAAGATGGGCATGAGTTGACGAACTGCTCCATACCCTACGCACAAAGTTGGGTATCAAAGATTCGAGAGAAACATCTAGTGCTAAAGTATCGCGATTGATCGTATAGATACATTCGGGAAGAAATGGGAGTTCCTCGACATCTCCTCGCTTACGTACGGCCTACCAAGATGTCGCCAAGATAAAGCGAAATTCAAAACAAAAGAAGCGGAGACTTTGGATCTCGCGAATCAAAAGCAAGGAAAGGTGCTCCCCAAACCCTGGGAGAATCAAAGGAGATAAAGCCAAGGCATGGTGGCTCAAGACAACTCGTCGAAGCCCATGAGCGAAAGAACAACACCACGCAATGCCAAAGAAGGACACGAGGAAAGTGGTGTGAGTTCCATAGGAGCTCCACTCACAACACACAGTGAGTGTCAGTGCCAAAGCCGCTATGTGGGAAACAATTGTGTGATGCAGAGCCCAATGCCACTGTTGCCACTACGAAGATCTAGAAGGAGGAACCGGAAGATCTAAAGGAGGAGAATGCCTCTTCCATCCCTAAAATGTGAGTGAGAGCTCTCAATAGATTCATTATCGACAATGGGAGCCAAGAACCTCATTTCAATAAAACGTCGATAAACTGATTGGCACGCCGACCACTAGCTCACCCACATCCATACACCATCGAGGTGGCTTCACCAAGGACGAGATCTTCACACGACCATGAGAAGTTTCGCCTTCCCTATAGCATCAAGCCCCTTCATGGATGAGGTATTATGTGGCGTTGCTCCTATTGATGTTTTGATGTATTATTAGGAAAACCATACTTTTGGAAGGCGTCATGCATGTGTATGAGTCTCGGCCTCACGTTGTTATTATTACTTTGGGAAATAATTTGTACTGGGGATACCGCAGGTACCACCCTCCTGTCTGCTATCTCTTTGGTTACTACAAAACAATGCAAAAGTAAGCTCTATTTCCCAAACCCAGGAAATTCGTTTCGATGATCGCACTCGTGGAAAGAAGAAGACTATGGCCACGATCTCCAGACAGGAGCTCCTCCGCACGACAACAACAAATGGACAAGGTTGTGGAGGAGTACGAGGACATCTTCACCTCACCCATAGGGGTTTCTGACCGTCGGGTCAAGCACCCAATTGATCCGACCCCTGTGTGTACCGCTAACCCAATGGACCGATCTATCTAACGCTCGTTACGGAGAACGACGAAATCAAGAAGCGATCAGGGAGCTATCGCAGAAAGCGTCACATCCGACCCAATTCATCGCCCCGTGGAAGCCCAATCATGTTGGTAGAGAGGAAAGCGATGGGACGTGGAGACTTTGTATTGACTATCGGGCGCCCGAACAAGATCACATCGTCGGAATAGTGCACGATCACCAGATTGATGACCCTACGAGACCAACTCCAAAGGCGATATATTTCAAACAAGATCGACTTGAAGTCCGGGTATCACCAGTTACTCAATTGAACCCTCCAGATGTGCTGGAAGACTACCCTCAAAGCCAAGGAAGGCCTTTTTGAATGGTTGGTCATGCCTTTCGAGTTGACGAATGCTCGCAACCTTCATGAGGTTGATGGATGACATCTTGCGGCCATTCATCAAACTCATTTTAGTGATGTACTTGGATGACATTCTCGATCTTCGCCAGGACTTGGGAAGAGCACCTCCACCACATCCAACAAGTCCTCCAAACAGCTGCGGCAACACAGTTGTGTGCCAATTTGGAGAAGTGTACTTTTGGCATGACCTAGGTTCAATATACGGGATACATTATTGATGAAGAGGTGCATATGGATCCAACCAAGATCCAAGTCATTCGAGGGATTGGCCAGCCCCCAACCACTATGAGCTGCATCTTGTCTTGATAATTTCTACCGTAGAGTTCATATTTGGGATTCTCTCATATCACTTGGCCCTTGGGTCAAGTCACCAGAGGAGCGAGAGAAAAAATTCATTTTGGTCGAATCTCATAGAAGGCATTTAAAGAATTGAAAAAATCGCCTATGTTCTGCCCTGAGCTCACATTACGGTACTTACAACAGTCCCATTTGAGGTCAAGATAGATGCCTTCGACTATGCTATTGGGGTGGTTCTTACTCAAAAGGACATCGGTGCGACATATCATGAGTGCGAACATTGTACGACCACTATTACTGCAAGTATCCCACTTATGACAAAGAAAATGTGTTCCTATTGTGCAGAGCTTGTCGACAATGGAAGCATTACGTCTGAGGTAAGCAAAACATCATCCACACGTACCACCGACCCCTGCAGCTCATGACACATAGAAGTTGTAGAATGATTAAAGCCATAAGTGGTCCACATATTTCATGATTTCATTTGAGCATCAAGTACAAAGAAGGGTAGCACCAATAATGTTGCAGCATTGTCTCGACCTACCATGATCGTGGCGCTCACCTACCGTTCTCAGCTCTTGTGGGCATGAGACTTTGATTGGCCGCTTCTCTACAAGAAAGCGACCCCCAAATTTCAGCCACACATAGAAGGCACTTCTTGGGGGGTACGTAAGTTCCAAATTTTCACTCCAAGATGCACTTTTATGTAACTTGTAGACACCTTTGTGTTCCTTCAAGCGAGCGTGCCAAGATGATATGGAAGCACACTCGACGAGTCGTCAGGCATTTCGGTCGAGGCACACAAGAGTCGATCGCTGGCAGTATTTCTGTGGCCGAACCTTCGAAAGGATGTTTCCCGGGAACACATCAGTATCCTCGCATCGCTTGTGCCATTTACAAAATCGACCATCTAAGAAGCAAGCCTATACTCTGCTACCTGACACCGTAGTCGACCTTGGGAATCCATCTCCATGGATTACAGTGTCGAACTGCCTTCTACTAAACATGGAAAATGATGCGTATTTGCTAGACGTCGACGTATTCTAGAAGATGGCCATTATGGCGGACTCGCAAGAAGAATATCACAGATGCAGAAGCCACCGTTTAAACTCTTCTTTGAATAGGTGTGGGTGCACTGGGATCCCACAGTCTATCATATCAGTCGAGATAGAAGGTTCCTCAGCACATTTTTGGTCCGGACTTTGGTCAATGCTGACACCAAGCTCACCAAGTCCACTTGGCGGTCCCGACATATCGACGAAGTTTCTATTTTTGAGCGCTAGCTGGGACACGGACAGTGCCAAATAGCTAGGGAAATGTAGAAAGGAGTATAGAACAAAGCTGGTAGAGGTCATAACTTAGCCCGATTTTAGAAACACATCAGAGAGAGAAAGAGGCTAAGGTACCCATTTCTTTTTAGTATTCTGAACTCATTGGTACAGGGTTTCGAGGGATGAAAAACATTGTAAACACATTATCTACAGAATTTTAGCATAATATAGAGGCCCCCAAGACATGGAAAGGCTGGACCAAGAGATGTGGCAAGGAGGGGTGAACTCCTTCATCAAATCCTTGTGTTGATGTGTTGTAGTGGTGATGTACTTTACTTTTATTTTTTTGTTATTCAATCTTTTCTTTTATGTCAAATTTTTTCATAAAAATAACATAAAAATCACTCATGAGATTAAGTAACTTGCAAGAAACTTGAACCCTTAAGCACATAAAACATTGATTTCAAAGATATGAAAGAGGAATTAGTACAACATTAATAGCATACCTTAATGAGATAATTTTTTGGTATCATAGCTTTAGGTTTGTTGTGTAAGAAGGGATCTCGATTGTTTGTAAGTTTGTGTCATGCTTACAAGGTTAAAACTCAAAAGAGGAGAAGGGAAGTTGGTTGAAAGCCTCCGCGGTTGGCTCAAGAGGAAGAAGGGCAAGGTTACCCAAAGTCTTCTAACACCAGCACATCCTCAAGTTGAAGTTGAGTCTTCGTGAGCATGTCTCATGAAGAAGAACCTACCATGATAGAAGATGAGAGAGCATTTAGAAAGGAATTGATATGAGCTGAGATGGTAAAGGTCCTCTATGAGGAGAGAAATTTAAGGATGCAAGGAGAAAGTTCTAGGCCTCTAAGAGGATAGGGTTCTCTAGGAGGAGGAGGCCATGGAGATGGTAATAAACTACCATACGTCACCAGCATCATCCTCACCACCATCTACACCTTCCTCGATCTTCATCATCTTCCACAGTACCACTACCTTCAATCTATTCATCTATGATACTTCAAAAGGACCTCGTAAATCACCCTTACTTAAACTTGATGTCAAATTTGAGCTTCCGATGTGTATAATGGTGAAGTGAATGCGAAAGAAGTTGGATACTTGGGATTCGTTAGTTGGAGGTTTATTTTAGAATTCGAACCTCGATAGGATGACATAAAGATTCAATTGGCTTCCTTGAGAATGGAGGGTGTAGCACTTATATGGTGGGAAGAAAGGACTACAAAATGAGATTAAAAACCATGTGAAGATCTCAATGTCATGGTCTAATTTATTGCTGCCATTAAAAAATAAAATTTTACCTTCTCAAGTTACATGGAAAAAAGCCATTATGGATTGGCGCGAATTTTAGACAACTAAAGGGACAAAGTGTTCAAAATTATACACAAGAGTTTAGGAGAAGAGCACTGAGTTTTGGGTGTCAATTTATCTTCTCAAGAAATTTTTTTTAAAGTATATTGGGGGTTGGCACAACTATCTTAGGCATACTATTCTCATGTTCAATCCCACAAACTTAGATGAGGTTTGTGTTCAAGCCACACATCTAGAAGCAAGAGGGAAACATAGTGCGAGATGAGAAAAGTGATAGTTTCGTCGAGTCATGAAGGTAAACATTGTTTGAAAAATGGCCATAATGAAGACAATTGTTGGCAATTCCATCCAGAGTTGAAGCCAAAAGAACTTAAAACCAAAGAAGAATGAGAAAGCAAATCGCAAATCATTGAACATGACTTAGGTTCGGGTTCGGAGATGAAACCAAGATCACATCAATGGGTTTGAAAGGTAAGAACATAACAAGCACTAGTTCTTCAAGTTATTCTAATGTAACCAAAGATGATGATACACGAATTGAAAATTTTTTCATATTAGAGTTGTTTCAAAACATAACAAAATAGACACACTATTTGATAGTGGTTCTCAAGCTAATTTGATTTCTCAAGACTTAGTTAAGAGGTTAAATATAGAAATTGTTGCACATCCAAGACCTTATACTTTAGGATGGATATGCAAAAATGAAAACCTGTAGACACAAGGAAGTGCATCCTAAGGTTTGCAATCAATTCAAACTTTTCTCGTAGCGACTGCTGAACTTGATGTAGTTCCACTTGATATTTCGGTATTGTTTTAGGGAAGTCCTTATCTTTATGATAGGAGGGCGGTATTTCATCATCGTGAGAATAAGTACACCACTTATTCAAGAATGGAATTGAGTACATAGTTAGAGTGCATAATAAGAAGAGGAGTTTGTCTCTTATACATGCGAAGAGAAATGAAGATAATAGTAATTCAAGTCAAGATTTGGATGTTAATGTTCAAGCGTAGTGATGTTTTGAATAGGGAGACCTTTCAAAAAAGATGCATCAAATGAATAAGACGATTTCATTGAAGTTACTAATGTTTGTAATAAGATGTTTGGGTGGCTCTAACATGTTGCATTTGAAAATAGGTAAACATGTTGTGAAATATTTGTAGCATTCCACATCGATGTTGAAAGCGATGGTAAAAAAGATGTCAGCATATCTAGAGAGTGAAAAGGTCAAAGGGAAAGCGCTAAAACAACTTTACAAAGAGGGTATTAGGTTCAAAATTTATTCTTGTAGGTTTTCCAAAAGTATTGTCTTTGAAATGGGATGTTGCATGGCGATGGCGATCATGATCTGATCAAGAGTCGAGCCAAGCACAAGCAAAGACAAGCTAAAAATCGCCATGTCAAAAATAGTTAGAGGTGAGACGAGTTTTTCAAGTTTCCTTTGATTGAAGGCCGAGGTGGGGAGAAATTTTTCATGGACAACTTTCCGTTTTGCAAATGTACGGGAAATGTGCGATGGCATGAAACATGTCTACAATAGTATGATAGGGTCTCTAGAATCAAAGGGAAAAAGATTAGTTTTTTTTAAAACTCAAATTGTTGAATTTAGGCAAATTCTAGTGGATTGAGATTTTGGAAGGGTGAGGGAACTATACCCTCATCCACATATTCGACAATAATGAAATATTTTTTGGGGTCCAAAAAGGATTCCGTGGGGAGGAATGATCAGGCTGCCCGAAATTATGCTAAAAAATAGAAGTTCTCGAGATGATTCGAAACCGAACGCATCAGTATAGTGCTCATCGTTTTGAATCCTAGGGTGGCAACTTATGTTTAACGCCCCAAAGTGGACTCAGTATGGCTTCAAAAATGAGTTTTGTTTGATTTACTAAATAGACATGTAGATAGGGAGCCTGATCAGATCCGTACTCTCGATTGGCATGACTGATTGAAAGGGAGTCAAATTTTTGGTCAATTTCTCCTCCGACTAATGGGATCTTTCGTAAAGTGGTAGCAGTGGATTGGTTTGAATTTGGTCAATTGGCGGAGTTTTCATTGGGTTTTGATGGGCCAATGAGGAGGGGATACGTGGCTCAGCCTTGGGGCCGCCACGTGTCCTCCTCATAGTGTAGCAAAACTTGTTATAGACCGGAGAAGGACCGAGCGGGGGTCGAACACAGAACCTATACCCACCAACAACACATGCCACTAGTCCGCCTACTGCCTGAATCTTAACCTTATAGTACACTACTTATATTTGAGGTTTTAATAGAAATGCCAACAGGGGGAGAGGAGCGCAGCGAATACACGTGACCCTGAACCGAGAGACTCGACGATGGAGCACCGAAGGGCTTGCCTAAGCCGCGGTGGTTTAAAATTAATCTTCCATTATTAATGCTAAACTCCATTAATTAGCGCTAATCCGGATTGATCTACAAATCATGCATTTTAAACACTAATCCCATTTAATTAAACTTAATGTGGTTTTATTAAGTTAATCCCAGTTAACTTGGTGGTCCAAAAAATATGGCGCAGTTGCTATTTTCGACGCTAACTAGGTTGAATAGTGCCGATCGCTTAAATTTAGGAGGAAATTGTAGAACAAGCGGTAGAGGTCATAACTTAGTCGGGTTTTAGACCAAATCAGGGGAAGCGAAAAAGACTAAGTGCCATTTCTTTAGTATTATGAACTCATTGGTGTAGGTTTTAGGGATAGAAAAGCATTGTAAACACATCATTTGGAAAATTTGAGCATAATATAGAGGCCCTGAAAGCCATGGAAGTCGGACCAAGGAGATGTGGCCAGGGAGGGTGAACTCCATTCATCAAATCTTATGTTGATGTGTTGTATGGTGATATACTTGTACTTTTATTTGCTATTATTCGACGATTTATTTTATGTTAATTTTTTTCATAAAAAATCACTCATGAGATTCAAATGACTAGCACGAACATGAACCCTTAAACACATGTTTAACATTGGTTTTCAAAAATTTGAAAGAGGAATTAGCACGACATTACTAACATACCTTAATTAGATCGGCATGCATGGACAATCGCCACCTTTTGGAACTTGTACATAAATGATCTCATGGGTCCATCTCCGGTACCTTCAATGAGAAAAACAAGATATATGTTGTCATTTATAGATGATTACACGAATTCACTTGGTTTACTTCTTAAAACTCAAGTACGAGATTTTTCAACATCTAAAGATTTTCAAAGACATGCGAGAAACCTCGATCTAGAAAACACACGAGATACTCACTATGGGATAATGGGACGAAATATGTCAGACAAATATGTCAAGAATCTTTGTAATGAAGCATGCATATAGATGTAAGCATATAGTTCCTTACACTCCACAACAAAATGGGGTGGTTTAGAAGGAAGAATCAATCTTTGAAAGAGATAGCCAATTGCATGTTGCATGCAAGATCTATTTTGTCAAAATTATGAAGCCGAACGTCATCGATTGTGCACTCACACATCCATAATAGATCTCCTCATAAATCTGAATGCTTGGAAAAACACTTTGATGCTTGGAATGGCATGCAACTTGGAAGTGAGTCATTTCCGCATTTTTCTGGATCTCAAGCATGGGCTCGCATTCCTACAAAGAAGAGAAAGGATTTGGAGTCTCAAAGTAAAGCAAGCATTCTTGTTGGATATTATGATGAAGTCAAAAGGTACTGATTTCTTGAAATCAATACTGAATATCTCTTTATTGAAAGGAGTGTAAATTTTGACGAAGATATTTTGCATGCTCCAACGGGATGAACTTGTTACAAGTTTCCATCACCACACATTGATGAGTATCAGATGAAACTTCGATGCGGAATTATGATGAAGATGAGCCTTTCTTCTGTGACACCGTTGGACTACTGAATTGTTGAACATCGAGATCATACTTCTTCATGTAGTTCGTAGATATTACTCGACCACCTTCAACACAAAAAATGGTAGCATGAATGATCTCCTTTATGATCCTACCTCTATAACTCGAGCTTGAGGAAGATACATAGCACTCTTAGCTATGTAGAGCTATGCATACCTATGCATGCTTATATGATGCATGCATCCGATCCAGAGACTTTATGTACGAACAGTTTGGGCATCCTGAATGGGAAGCAACAATGAGATGAGGAATACAACTCTCTCATTGAAAACTAGACTTGGGATTTGGTTCCATACCTTCAAATCATAAACTTTATGAGGTGCAATTAGGTTTACAGTACCAAGAAAGTAGAAAATAGCCAAGTTAGGCGATATAAGGCATAGTTGGTAGAAAAAAAGGTTTTCTAAAAAGGTCACATGGTGTTGACTATGAGTGAGACTTTTACTCCAAATGGAAAAAAATGGATTCCATTTGGCTAGCCTCTCCATGTGTAGCAATAAGAGGATGGGAGGTGCATCATATGGATGTGAAGAATGTCTTTCTTCACGTTGATCTAGGAGGAAATCTACATGGAGCTACCACAAGGATACACTAGGCAAAATTCATCTCACGGTATGCAAAACTAAAGAAGTATCTCTATGGCCTAAGGCAGTATACCTAGAAGCATGGTATGCAAAAGATGGATTCCTATTTGTTATTTCAAAATTTTGTCACGTTTTGCAAAATCTGATTTTTGAAAGAAAAATTAACTCCTTGTTGATCATAGTACTCTACATAGATGATCTTTTGATAACAAGTAGTTAAAGCTTACGTAAATGCGAGATTAAAATTGAATTGCATGAGCGTTTCTCTATGAAACAAACATGGGCCTTTGCTAAATTTCTTCATCGGACTAGAAAATCAATCGATAGGTTGGGATTACCATTTTTCAACCAAAATATGCTAGAGATCCGTTGGCACGATTTCCACATGAGTGAAAGCGCAAACTAGCAAACCACACCTTTTCTTATACGTGGGATAAAGCTCGAAAATGACACAGCACACCATTGGTTGATTGCACATTGTACCGTCGACTTGTGGGAAGTCTTCTTTATCTCACTTACTCCTTTCGTCCTCGATCTCTCATATGTCGTAGGGAGCATTTTCCAAATACATGCGGGAGCCACATGAGTTACACACGGAAAGCGCAAAGCGCATCCTTCGATATGTCCAGGGGGACAATCACCTATGGGATTCATTATGAAAAAATTGTTCTTTGGATCCTCATTGGGTTCATAGATTCATATTGGGCTAGCTTGAAAAACATTGATCGCAGAGTCGCACCTCCGGTCTCATGTACTTGGTTTTGGGATCCGACTCCAATTTGTTGGTCAAGAAAGAAGCGAATCCCATTTCCTCGATCATCAACGAGACCGAGTACAAAGGATAAGTCAATGGCACTATTTAGGCCATTTGGCTACAACATTTTCCTATCTCGAGCTTGGGATCGGTGTCCATCGTCCAACTGATTATACGGTGTGATAATAAAAGTACGCTAAAGTTTTGTAGAGATCTAGTGCACGGCAATGGACCAAATACATGAGATCCACATGCACTTCATTAGAGAACTCATTCCTATGATGGGATCATTGATTTTCAATATTGTCCTAGTTTGCCCGATGCGTTGATATCTTCACCAAGAATTTCACCGAGTAGAGGTTTAGTTTACGAGATCGTCTCGGGTTAAGAGACACCACCGCCTAGCAGCTTGTCTTTTCTCTACTTTTTACATTATATTTGTTGAGTTTTCTTCCCACTTCGAGTTTTTCCTCTTTCTTCTTTTCATGCATTGTATATGGGTAATTAAAATTCACTTGTTGCATGGACTCATTCATGTTGCATCACACTCACCTAAGTTATGGTTAAGGGTGGGTGTTGTGTACTATGCACTATAGTTAGCCCTTAATTAGCTTTAGTTCAACTCCAATGATTGCATCGCGATGTGCACATGTCTTTAACTAGTTAACCTTTTGAGGTGCTTACATGTGGTGTGCACTTGGCTTTAGTTATTTAACTCTAGTGCTTTCATATAGTGCATATGCACATTAACGAGAACATAGCATGATCGATTGGTTCAACTCTAGTTATTGCATGAGATGTGCACTTATCTTTAGCTATTTAACTTGAAAGTGCTTACATGTGGTGTGCACTTGGCTTTAGTTATTCAACTCTAATAACTACATATGGTGCATGTGCACATTAAAAGAGCATAAAACACATTTAGCTTATCCATGGTTATTATATGTAAAACTAAACTTAACTTAGTTGCTTTATGTGTTGATTTTCAAACTAATATTAATTAACTCGAATTCATTCTTGAATTCTAATTTTTTCTTAATTATTCTATCAACTAAATCTATATTTTGTGCTTTAATAATTTTGACAGAAACTACATGATATCCTGAAATTGTAGTTTAACGATTCACATTTTGATAAATAACGCTGATTACTAGGTAATAAACAACCCATGAATCTATTCATGGTTACTTATTCATACATTTTCAGTGCTTTGGCGACATCTTGATATGGGTTAATTTTTTTATTTTATTGTCCTTCGTCCTGGTAAACTTTTTGCGCAATGCTAGACCAGATGACCATTTCAATAATTAACTTAAACAACACTAACGCATGGTGGATGAGAGTAGATCACAATATGAGTAAAAGGGGGATAGGTAATATCGGCTATTTTATTTTTATTAAGATTTTCAAATCAATTTTGTTAATCACTAATGAATTAATATAATATAAATTTTGATCTGTGCATACATCGATAAATAATTATGAAAGATTATATATTCATTATGCATTTATTGATGTTTTCACCTAAATAAATTAAAATTAGATAATTCCCAATTTTAAAAATGGATACTTTTTATATATTCTACTTAATTAAATTGATCTATATATATATAATTCATCTTATCAATAATTTGTATAACTTGTTTTTTTCCAAAAAATATATGGACAAGTTTATCCACCCGGGAGGAGTTATGCTGGATGGGTAAAAAGTGGTTTTGAATCATGGAGTTTTTTTTCAAAAAAATCTAGCTCAAATAGAAGATGTTTGAATCATGTATTTTTTGTGAAATAGATTCAACACCATAAAAAAATATGAGGGCACCCAAAATCTTTGAAATTTGACAGTTCTAACTTAGATTTATATAATTTTTTTACGAATTTTATTAAAATCTTGCCATAATTTCCATAATTTTCAAAGCAGAAAACAAATTAATTAAACTGCAACATTTTTCATAAAAACTAATACATTAAAAAAAAATTTAACTTTTTTATCTATTTTACAAGGAAACCCTCCCGCTTAAAAATATAAAAATCCCTCTTGCCCAAGGTTCTGGCATACCGGTTACTACGAAGGTTGGAAACGTCCCCAATTTCTTGGAAAGGTCATTGAGGACCGGAGGCCCTTTAGAGTATGGTTCGGCTGGGGACTTCTATAGGTGTCGAAAATGTCTCTATTTTCTTGGAAACTTCATAGGGAGACTGCAGGACTTCCAGAGTCATTCGGGAACCGAGCTTTTAGGATATCCACAAATTCATCTAGGAAAAACGGTTGGTTCTTCCCCTCCAATGATAATGCATCACAAAATCTAAATAATGAAAATAGGAACATTTTCATCCCCCCTAAAGACAACTCTAAACAGAAATGTCATACAAATTTCAACTAAAAGTAAAGTAAAATGTTGCAAGAGAACAAACGTAACGATAATTGGCAGCAAAGCCGTAACTCAAACATTTGAGAAAAACAGCTGGTAGTAGCTATAACCTAATAGTATAGATATAGAGATATGTCATTGAAACCAGAATGAGGGTATCACGCTATCCATATCCATACAAATGTTGAAGTGAACTAAAACCAGCAAACCGAATGGGGTATCACACTATCGGATAATGTTGAAGTGAACTAAAACCAGCAAACCGAATGGGGTATCACACTATCCATATCCATACAACAAATGTCACTGGAACCAAATCAAACAAATGCATTAAAACCCAGAAAAAATATGGTGCGTTCTTAGTAACTATATTGATGATCATACTAATAAGAGGAAATGTACCGTGGTGAGGCATATGTAACCTGTCTTCAAGAGTAAATATGGTCGCCGATCTCAACATCCTTCCTGTCCACCAGAGTCGGTTGATGGCGTAATGCAGAAGACTCTCCTGTTGTCGAAATAGCAAGCGAACCGTTTTGGGACTTGCAATAAGGTATGGGTAATTTAGGCGTAAGCATCATTTATTCATGTGTGTCGTATTTAATGGTGGGTGGGACGACCCACTCACCAGGTTTCACTGAAGGGCACGGTTGCTTGCCTTTTCTTGGACAACGCGGTATGATATATCACTGAGAAATTTCAAAATGCGGATACATGATGGGATGGGCACACTGGTGTTTGGAAATTGATTGCCAAATCACTTTTGTTCGCCCAGCTTTGGATGGACCTCATATATAACATCAATCCCCCATCAGGGTTGGAATGGAATTTCAAAGCAGACTCGACCTCTTCAAATTCCAAATTCGAGGTAGTCTAAAAGAGTCAAGTTTTCACTCAGAATTCAGTAAATGATTTTTCAGAAAATTCAGTAAAGATTTGCCCAGAATGTTGTTTACAGTGGTTAAACTTTAATATTTTTGAGTGCCTTAAGGGTTTTTGATAGTGCTGAATCCATATCCAACATCAAAAAATGGATTCTAAACACTCCAAGCACATGATTTTTTGAGTTTTAATTGATTGAGTTCAAACAATTTTCTATTGTCTAAACTATTTCTCGGTAGACAACCTTCAAAGTTTAATGGTTTTGGAATGGAATTTTCAGAGCACTCACTTTTTCAAATTTAGTGGTTTGTATACTTGCGTGACCCATTTTCAGTTTCGAGGAAGGATCCAATAAAATTTTGAACTATCTCTACCCACACTACCTTTACAAAGAATTTGGAAATATGGAGTTCGACAACAAAGTGATTAATATTGCTTTAGCTTTCTGACATGTTCGATAAATTTGATTTTCTGATAAAGTTGAGGTTATGTTAAAAGATATGGTTAACGGTTGTGGTTTTAGGGTATTTTTTATTAGTGATCTATAATAATAAGCTTATGCTATTATATATAGTTGAAGTTATTAAATAGAAAGATGATTCTCCATTACGAAGAATTATGATTAAGAATAAAACTGAAATTATTAGCAAACTTGACTATATTTTAACTAAAAATTATTCGTTGATTTTTTCTCTAATTGAAATTTTACTATAAATCATAATATAATAATTTATAAATCGTTTAAATATATTATTACTATAATTATTACTATTATACTTATTACATGAGAATTTCACGCTATCTTTCCATGAATGGATTGATACATCCCCTCATTGCTACGAACATACATCCCCACCCACAGCCATTCTGTAAGTTTCTCTCCATGGTATCGAGTCTCCAGAGGTATTATCCAATTCATTAATCCATCTTCTCATACATTCCCTCCATGGTATTTTATTCTCCCGCTCATCAATTCACTTATCCTTTCCCTACTCAGACATACATCAACGATAGAAATCCGTTCTCATGCATTACCACCCGGATTCTGACAACTACACTAGCTTCCAATGAAAAATCTATTCTCATACATTACCACCCGGGTCTTATTTATGACAATCTACACCAGCTTCCAATGAATTTACTGTTCCATTCCCCTCATTATCATGAACAATTATATCACAAATTATGTGACATACATGCAGTATACCATAAAGTCACGAATCCATCCTTATCCAATCAGGAATTTCAAATTTGAGGGGTAAAATTCTTACTTGGGATGGCCTTATCAGAAGGGACTATTGGACCTAGCGGTGTGCTGTACGATGTTTAATGGAGGAATCTATCGACCATATTTTCTTCCAGTGCTCTCGTTGTTACTCAACTATGGAAGTTGTTCAGCCGTTTTATAGTGAATCATTTCCCATGGATGCCAAAGGATTTCATTAACACTGCATTGGAATGGGACAAAATAAAGAGTAAGTTCAAAACTCTTCCATTTTTCTTCATTTGGGAGGTTTGGCTGACACGGAATAGGCTTATTTTTGAAAATAAACCTTTTGAACTCCCTTTCATATATGTTGTCATTTATGAGATGGATTGATGAGTGCACTACGTCTAAAGATGTGCTCATTGATGGCTCCCATTAGTAAGCTGACCTCACGAGATCTCCATCCCTGCTATTTTTTTTGATGAGGGGCATGCAATGGGGTATCATTGGTTGTAGTGCCTAGATTAAATTGTCTCAACCAGAAAGGATTCATATATATTGGAATGGTGGGACTGGCACTCAACAACAAAGCGGAGCTTATGGCATTATGGGGTGGCCTTCACTTGCTGCCATCAATTTAAAATATGAAGGAGGAGTCTGTATCTATGGAGACTCCAAATTGATTGTTGATTAGTATTAGTGGTCGCATGATAATATGATAAAGTCGTGTTTACGGGGATGAGCTTAAAAGGACACAAATGTTATGGCAGAGATTGGACCCGGGCCAACTATATTCCATACATACTGAGAGAAAACAACATGAGAGCTGACAGTGGTTTATCAAAACGTGGTTTCAATGCTAATTTTAGGTTTTTGCAGGTAACTCACTTCAGGATGGAAAACAAATCTGGAATAGCTCTATTCTGATTCCATAGCTTACTAATCTATTATACAAGAGAGCCTGTTCTCTATCTTCTTAGGCCATGCTTTTGTTTTTTCCCTTAGGCAAGCGGTCTTCTTATTAATTCGGATATACACCTTTACCACTCATCTTTCTCAAGCGAGCATGTTTAGTTTTTGCATCTCCTACAACTGCTCTAGAATTATATTATACATTTGAAGGAGTGGCTCACGATTTTCCCGTTCAAATATGGGTCATTCTCCACAACCGAGCCTGTCGTTTTTGAGTTTTTATAAGGTTTCCATCCTCAGTGTGAACTGATGGCATTTCAGTATGTTCTCAAAATGATATTTTCTATATGTGAATTTTCATTTCAGGTATTAGTATCAATGGAACTCATTGTGCTCTCTAGCACATTTTATATACAGGTAATATTTTTATATAATGATGCAGGAGTGGATGGTTTATGACAAATATTGGTATCTGATATTATGTAAGGGTGAGGTATAATGCCCTTCAGGTGATTTCTAATTCCACCACGGTATTTTTGGGCTCTTTTCTTTCTTAGAAGGAGATCTTGGCATACTATGAATGATGAACAGGTTTTCATCGCTGCATATAGCTGGAAAATATAATGTTTTGTATAGTGTACTGTTATATATAATATACAATGTTTTCCTTCTGAAAAAAAATTTGAAATTTGAAACACTCATTCTCTAATGCCTGTTTTTAATCATTTTAACTTGGGATTCAAAACCTTTTTTTTTGGCCCCAATCAAATTCCCACCCCCATAAACATACATGTGACATGTGACACAGGCATCCCATTACAAAACCCTCTCACCCTCTCATTTCTATGTGCATACATGCGACACATACATCCATTACAAGATCACACGCACCTGCATTTTCATAATTTTCAACCTAGGTTCTGGCATTCTAACACTATCCCTCGTCAATTGAGGGATCCATCTCCTCCGATGCATATGATGCCTCACACGCATCTATATCCATTACATTATGGATGAGAATATAAAAATATGAATGAGGTTTTATAACGGTTGGTTTTTTTTTCTTTATATATATATATTATTTCGTAGGAATTTAATAGAATTTTGAAAGTTTTAGTTATGTAATTTTTGACTAAAATCTAATAATTTTTTTTAAATCTTAATAAAATGTTTTCTTAAAACATTAAATTAAATGTTTCAAATTCTTTCAGCTTTTAAATCTATTAATATATTAAAAAAATATGTTTTAAACAATTTTATAACAAAAAAATACATTTTTACAATTTTAAATTTATAACTTTATCAAAAAAATAATATAACCAAATTCGCATTAAAAAATAAAAACATCTAATAATTAAAACCATTGCCAATCAAAATTCATTGATACATCCCCTCAATATATAAAGCATACATGGTCCAACATCATCCCATGGCTTACGGATGAATTCACTAATATGCCCTCTCCATTGCTATGAGTACACGCAAAGCCTTATAGAGTCTATTGGCCCATTAATATTCTTAAGAGCATGTGTATGCCATCAAAGACTCATACCATATTTGCCATCCCCCTTCACTTTTCAGTCTCGAGCCATCGAAAATCTGATCTGCGGTGCTCCATTAAATCTCCAGCTGCCAAAAAAAATTTGCGGCCATTAACTCTCGGAAAACATTGGTTGCCGACTAGGAATAGTCCGTACTGATCACTTGCCATATGCTTGTATGTTCTTGTTGAATGCCGTTTTCGTTGGGGTTCGATAGAAATGGAATTGGACGTACTTGCAAGGTTGACAATTTGGTTTTAAGTATATTCAAAATATAATCCTATGTATTTGTTAGGAATGAAATTTATTACCTTTGAATGGGGTTATATTTGTAGTAAAGAACGGTTTCCTGTAGTATTTAAAGTTGCAGTAAGGACCAAAACAAGAAGAATTTTATTTTATGTTTCAGTTTCATATTTTATATTTGTTCTTGACTTTGTTTTTAATTCTATACAACACTACATTTGGTATATAATTTCTTATATTTACATATTAAGGTATGTTTTTTCCTCAAAAATTTAAATATTGTATTTACATAACTGAACTATATGCAATGAAAACGGGTCGATATATATATATAGATATATATATATATATATATATATATATATATATATATATATATATATATATATATATATATATATATATATATATATATATATATATATATATATAGATATATATATATATATATAATGGGAACGGTGTTTTAGACATATTATTTATAAAATGATGAAGTTTTAAAAATTAAGTATTCCTATCGATTATCAATTATACAAGGACAAAGATTCCTCAAAAATTCTATACATGTAAAATAAATAAATTAAAATTAAGTTATAGGATTTACGAATAATTTAAGTATTTATATTTTAGAGTATGTTAAAAATTGTAACATGCATTTTTATAAATAATTAAGGTTATTTATGCTTAATTAATATTATGAAAAAATTACAAATCGATTGTGTTAAGAATAAGTATAATGATAATTTTTGGAATATGGCTTCTGTGGTTCATAATTTGTAAAAAATTGCTTTCGGTAATAATTACATATGATCATGAATTGTCGACGCGTTTCAAACCAATCAGTGCGGTTCATATTCAGGACAATGATGATGATGATATTAATGTCCCTCCACACAAAATATGTTCTATTAAATCTTTAAAAGGTAAGAGATTACTCAATTTTTTTTATAATTTTATTTCTATAGTCGAAAACATTACGAGAAGTGCTCTAAAGTTTCTTATTTTTGTTGAGTTAAAAGATCAAGAACACCACTAATGTGACAAATATATTAAAATTTAGAACAAATATGAGTATAAGCTCGAAAATAAAGAGAAATTGTTTTCTATATTCAACCCTCTTAGTGTCACAAACATGACACACTCTTTCATTCCATGGTATTTGGGAAATTAACCAACATCGAATTTCATTATGAATCCAATGAGAATTTGTCCTTACTTTACTAATGCTTATTTCCTTTTTAACATTAGTTAAGAAAAAACAATATTTTTTATTTTCAAGATTAGGGTTGATCCTCTCCTTATAATATCTTAGTTTCCTTTTTCCCTCAAACTATTTATTAGCCCTCAAATTTTCCTTAAATTTTGATATAATAATATGTTTAATATTATCCTTATTCTACAAACTAATTTTATCCTTTATGCCCTCTTGCTCTAGCCAAGATTGAGCATCATTATGCCATAACTAGATGAGTTGAAGGTGGTTTTGGCTAGAGTTAGAAGAATTTTTAGAAAACCTCTTGCCTTCCATTCTTTTTAACCTCTTCTTATACATAAGATACCTAGTCATAGCCATGCTTTCAATTGGGGAAAGACTTGCTTCAATGAGGAGAATAAGACAAAGCACATTTCCATTAATCTTGAGATTATAGTTTATAAATCAATTTTCAATTTGTTCTATATTCCTCTACAACTCTTTAGAGATATCACATCTCAAAACCTCACATCCACATAAAATAATAGTGGTGACAAGAGTTAAAACAAATTTTTATTTACCCTATAGCTAAGGATCTGTTGACATACAATTGTTTTCAAGTCCATAAGAATATTCACATTCTCTATTTATCCTTTTTTTAATGTTATAATTCTAGTTGAGCTTGTGATGGATATCGACTCCAAGATATTTATACGAAGAAACTACATCCAAGTTGTTGTTTTCATTTATAAAAGTATCATGTGTGATCTTTCTCGATTTAATTATCATAAATTTTATTTTTTTAGTATTAATAGGCATACCCATCTTGAAATATAAATATTGGAGGATTATTAGTTGCTTTCCAAGATCATAAGGAATCTTTCCCAAAAGAAAAATATCATCGACATAAAGAAGAGGAGTGATAATTGTACCAATTAGAGTGGGGCCAACACAACCTACTTCTTCCAAACATTATTTTAACTTACAAAAATGTATAGGCCAAAAAGGGTAAGAGACAATGGGCACCCTTGCTTGACTCTAAAATTGAATTTAATTTCCTCTAACCAACCTTTCATGGTACTAAAATTGGAAATGAAATTCCCATAAAACCTTGTCATAACAACTCTCAACTCAAGAGGAAACTTTATCTCATCCAACCTCTTCCAAATGTTTGTCTTGGGAATGATGTCAAAATATTTTCTAAAATCAATCAAACAACAAAGGAGTTTTTTATTCTTATTGTGGCACTCCTCCATATTATCCTAAGAGTAGCAAGGAAATCTACAATTAAGTAATATCTCCTAGACCCGAATTGGCCTTTAGCTCTTTCATTATGGATTTCTAGCTAGAGGATAATATTATTTTCCAAACTAATTCCATACAACTTAGATAAAATGGGGCTAATCATAATAGTCCTATAACTAGAGGGAATGCTTTTATCCCATCTTTTAAAGATAGGTACAATGAGGCAATGCATCCAAAGCATAAGGAAACCTTGCTTCACTACCAAATTGAAAAGTTTGTGTATGTGAGATGTGACGATAAGCCCTCCTATTTTAAAATTTTAAGCTTGGTATCATTTAATGTCCTTATCTTTCCTAGTTGTGAGCCACTTAACCCCAAAATCTATGTCTTCAAGAGAAAACATTACATCCTCTATAGGAACATTAGAAATGGTGTCCATGGTGTTAGGGGATTCATAAATATTTTTAAGGTAGGAATTATAGTCCTTCAAGGAAGCATATTATATTTTTAATTTTAAAATTATAATTTTCCTTCAAAACTTCCTAGGATCTAATTTATATTGGTGCATCAAATGCTCTTGCTTTCTATTTATATAATACATTTTCATCCTTTTAATTTAAAGGCATTTGTACATATTGATCCTGACTTTTAAAGATACAAGTGTGGAAACATATTCCAATCAATGAAAACTATAGTCATTTGATATGAACTAGAAGTGATTGGCTTAACTAGTTAGGGTTGGGAATTTCGTTCCACTGGTCAGAAAAAATATTCTCTGTTAAGTTAGGTTGTAAGCTAAGAAACAAACAATAGTTAGTTGTGAGACAAAAAACAATAGTTATATTGTAACAAAATAAAGAAAAACGACATGCATAAATATAAACTACAAATCCAACTATATCATTCAAAAATAAAATATGGATGGAAACAAAAATACTCATATATTAGTTCAATGGAAAGACACAAACATGAGTAGAAACACCTAGGGAGAACGGTTGGGTGAAAATGAGCTCTAACACTTTCCTTGGGATGGATCTGTTTGCTTCTTGAAATCCCTCTCTAACAATGCTAAATGAAGAAGTATTTATTCTTTAAGGAAAGAACTCAAATAAACATGATGATAATTAACAATAGATATGATAAAGTAAGATATACGATGTCCAATATCATCCCTTCAACATGATCTTGCAATTATTCTCTTCTTCAAATGCCACTCCATGGTATTCATTTATGGGATAATTTTGAACTCCTTAAAGAACTAGTTTGAATGTGAAAGATCTTCATCCAAAATGATTATCTCAATGCTTGAAAAGGACTTTGGAAGGCCAAATTACACCTCATAAATGGAATGGGAGCATGAATTTCTCATGCACATCAACCCATAACAAATTGAACTAGGACCTAAGAGTCTTAAGTGCATTAAAGAGGACAAGTCCACTCTTTTAAGAAAATTTGTGCAACTCCCAAAGGAAAATTTATACAACTGTCAATGAAGGAAGACTAAAAAAAGTGTATAAAAACTCACTTTGTAATGTTTTTCCCTTTCTCTCGTAGGTGATGCAAAGTAACCACGAGGTAGCCTAATTATGTTGTGTTCTTTCCAACTAAGGATGTCTTTAGATAATCACCTAAATGTCTCCATGTAATGGCATGTCGTTACCCATTGAAATTGCCTACAAATTTCTATATGGTATATCAGGGAGCATAACATCTTTCCAATCACAATTATATAATCTTTTGGTAATCTTTTACCAAAGTGATTTTTTCATAAAAACTAAAAACTTATGGTTTATGATGTTACTAATAAATTATGTGATGGTTTATGTTGTATACTAATAAATTATGTGATGATGATAAATATAAATATATGTATTGTATGTATTTATCATAAATATTTTAATATATGTATGATATGTTTTTATGATAGATGTTTTCATGATTTTTTTAAGGTAGGTTTTTTCAATTAGAAATTTGAATAAATATTAAATTATAACATTTAAAGTTTTGTATTATAAAGAATAAAAAATAATAAATATTTCCATGAATTATTATATTGTAGAATTTTGTTTGATTGAATTAATCACTAACTCGTGTTTACAAATAATAATTGTTTTTTATTTTTCTGTTAATTATGTTTAAAAATAATAAATGCTTTTTTGGTTGCTTAAAATTTGATTTGTTTTATTTTTATGAGTAACTAATAATTGAGGATATAAATATATATTTAAAAAAATGATTGTGCATAACTCCATTTCCAAGTAAATATAACTCCATTGCTAACATAAATGTGGTTGGTAATGTGGAATTTATATGATTTACTTTAATATATAATTTTATTTGAATGAAAGTTCAATGTATATTATACATCATAATAACTGTAATTGTGTATATAAACGAACACAAAAATTATGGCAATTCTAGAGTAAAACTATGCATTTTATTTAGTATATGACAATCATTTAATAGATGTTTTTGAACATGGATTTGGACATTATGTATGTATAGGGAATTGAAAAAATGGAGGAAGATAAATATGAATGGAAAGTCATTGTCAAAGGCACCAAACACATTTTTCATTGTTTAATTGGTTATTCTGCCAGTCTATTCACTCGATCGAAATTAAGTGGCCTCAATCACCATCGCATAATGATACACAATCTCATTCGTATTCCTCCACGTCAAGTAGGGAGACAAAGAGATCACAATGCTAGACGTGGGGTCAAATCGCCAAGCAAGATTACAAAGAAAAATTAAAAAAAACCAATATGATGTAGATGAAAGGTTATGTCGTGCATGCACACAAGCATATAAAATATTTGTTCATGAAGAAATGATTTCTCTTGTAAGTATTTATCGACATGGTTATGCGTACCTTATTATACTAGCATGAATATATGATTACATGTTAAATTCATTGAATTGTTTTAATGCAGTTTGTTTCTATGATCGATAAGATTGATGATGCCTCAAAACTCAAAATAAAAGAGAAAATTAATCGTTGGGACCAAAGTCTATCTCGTAGATGTATGGACATGATTAAGCACATAGAAATGGCTTTGCAACAAAAATAAAGAGAAGGAATTTTTAATGATGTAAGGGCAAAAGAGGTAGATGGAAATAACCCTAACTTAAACTATGGATATAATAAATTTAACAATGAGTACTCACATAAGTATAATTTTTACTTGCATTTATTTTTAAGATATTTTCACATTAAATGACATGTTTATTTTTAGTATCAATTGTATACTAATTCCCCATTTTTATTGATATTCTTATCATAATGAACATAATTCCATAGAGAGATCTTCATATTATTTTTTCACTGATTTTCGATCGAGTAACTCAGAAACCCAACATGCATCAAGGTGTGAACCATTGTGACGCTCACCTAGATTTCAACAGGTTTTGGAAGAAGTGAGTTTTGTTTCCATACAAACTATTTTACATCAACATTAGCATACATATTACTATATTTTACTAGGATGAAAAGTGAGAAAACATATATTTTATTATTTAGATTTATTTTCTTATTTATTATTATATTTTACTATGATGATAATAAAGAAAATGGATGCAGGTATTGTTTTTGGAACCATTACAACCATTTGAAACCCCAAAACATGATGATGGTCTTGAAAAGAAAATAAGTGAGATGGATCAATTATATATTTGAATAATACTTTAGAATTTTTAATTAGATTTTACATTTAATTTGGTTTGAGATTTACACACACACACACACACACACACACACACACACACGATCTTGTGTCTAGAATAAAGAAAATGCATCTCCTCAAATCCATCCACATATAATAGATAGCAAGCAAGTGATACATCCAAAGCCACATTGTTCACAACCATTGCATTTTTCACCTCGTCTTCAAGGGAATTTAGGAGATGTAAGTTGTATACCCTATACCATAGCTCATAATACATTGACATATAATTTATTATACATTATAATTGAATAGTTTGTCAATGCATTGCGCTTCCTTCCATTTTTCATGGTGCCCATCTATTCCTTATTTCCATACTATTTTGCATTTGTTTTAACCCCTGTTTTTATTATGTTGATATCAATTTTCATATTATTGATTATGTTTTAACTTTTTCATAAAGAAAAAGGGGAAAATGATCTTGGGATGGTGAAAGGAACTAAAATTACACCAAAATATTTCAACGCACGTGGGTTCAAGCCTCGAAAACAATACATAGAGCATATATGCTCAGCTAGTATTGCTCTTACTAAACCCACTAGGCTTAACACTTTGAGAACTAAACAACTCACCATGTTTAGGGCATTAATTATTTTTTTGTGTAGAAAGAATTTTCTCCTTTTGTAATGAATATTATATTTTTGGATGATAGACTAAACTTTCTCTCAATATAGAATGGTGTATTAGAGGTGTTTTTCACATTTGAAATTCTATGTGCGCTTTGTCTTATATGAATGATACACTTTAAAAGAGTTGCATATCAACTATACTTGTGATATATTATTTGGAACTTTTCTTAAGTTCATGACTTAAATGTACATGATTATAATAAGTAAATGACGTAAATGTACATGAATATTTGTTTGATTACATGCTTGTTAGTAGCTTGATAATGTCCATCATGCACTACTCTCACAAGATAGTGAGAATTAGTCAAGAGATACACTTATATAGTGAGAAGTTTTGTATTTTAAAATTTAGTTCTTCTAATAAGAATAATTTCTCAAATTTCTTTCGAGAAACCAGAAACTAAAAAAAAAAAAACTAGACTCACTTTTACATTACTACCAATACTAATAATTATAAAATTTCCACCACTAACATTGAAAGGCATATATCTTTTGTGCTTTGCAATTAAAAAACCTTTTGGAGCTAAGAAAAAACTTAAGGCACTAAAAAATGTTTAACACTCTTTTAAAACACTCATATTCCTACTTTTAGTTTATACAATGTTGTGTTATTGAGTTACTTTGAAATTAATTCATATTATGTAATTAGTTTCCAATTCAACTATATATTTCAAAACTATTGATTAGTTAAATTATTGAGAGACATGTCCCTTAGATGCTTTGTAATTAAAAAATATTTTAGAGCTAAGAAAAAACTAAGGGCACTAAAAAATGTTTCAACAATAACTTCAAACACTCATATTCCTACTTCTATTTTATAGAGTCTTAGGTCATTATGTAAATTAGTTTTCAATTCAACTATGCATTTTAAAACTACTGATTAGTTAAATTAAAGAGAGTGAAATTCCTTGAGAACATAAATTCAATTGACTAAAAAAAAATTAATACATATTCTTGAAAAAAAAAATAACAAATCATAACAACAAAATTATTTTATTTAATATTTTTTCTTTAACATGATGACAATTTTTCTAAAATATAATCTAAATCATAAACACTCACAATATTTATAATTTATCAAAATGGCAGGGGATTTTTTTATTAAAATTATCATTAATTTTTTAATTTTCAATATTTGTAATTTATCAAAATGACAAGGGATTTTTCTATTAAAATTATCATTAATTTTTTTTATTTTCAATATAAATAATTTGTGCACATACATTAATGTGTTATCATTTTATTATTTATATTATTAGATGGAGAATAACTCAAATTGCATTAAAAAAATATTTAGATAGTAATATGATACTGATAGTGTGTAACAATTTCCTTAAATTTACTAAATAAACATTTTTGGTAGGGATAGATTGAGCTTTTACCTCATCATTCTTATTAACAATTTCTATTTTTTTTCCAATAAAATGTTTTGAAATTATAATATTACTAATATTACCTTTTTTTTATATAATTTTTATATTGTTTTTTTTTAAACCTTTCAAAACTTTTTAACCAGTAAAATTATATTTATTTTTAGTTTTATTGAATATAATACATTCAAATAAATCTCTCTTATTTATTTAGAAAATGATATATTTCTGTAATGGAGAGTTAGCAAATCATGTAAGTCAAGTCTGGGGCTTCTTTTGTTTTGTCATCATAATGCCAATCATGTAAAAAAGGGCAAATAAGAGTCATTGTTTGAAGTTCACTAATCTTTGCTTCTTTGCCTTTGATTGTTGCACTTTCTCACAAAACTCAAAACAACCAACATGTTTAAAACATGACACAGTGAGAGGAGAAGCCAGGAGCTCCTTTGTGGTTATTGGTTCATATCTAATGATTTTCCCTCCTTTGTGGTTACTTCTCTTTGGTGTTTGTTCCTCATTGAAACCTCTATCCTCCTCTTCAGACATTTTAAATTTGAAGGCTTTTGAAACCCTAGGGTAAATGCAATGGGATGAAGGAAGTGAGAGATGAGATGACTAGCTTAGGCAAATGGAGGGAATGAATGTAAATGGAAACCTAAGTCTATGAAAACCCTAGGATATAACAATATTTATGCCTGATATGTGTTTAAGGACATGAATATGGATATGGTGCATAAAAATGAGAAGGAAATGGAGACTAGGGTTTCATAGCAACAAGCCCTTCAATCTTCTTATGGAACACGAAATATATTTAGAAGAGAGGTGATTAAGTGTGCACTTACTGATTTAAGGCCTCTTGAAGAAATTAGTGAGGAGATATAGCTTGTTGGAGGTGATGAAACCTTTTGAAACCCTGACTATGCAAATGAGCAGCGTTCTAGAGGAATGCGCAACGCCAAGACAAACGCGCAACACCTATGTATTTTTCTCTAGAGTTATTGGGAAAATGCGCAGTGCCGCTGGGTAAACGCGCAGCGCCAAGACAAATGCGCAGCGTCGCTGGGTAAACGCGCAGCGCCAAGACAAATGCGCGGCGCCCTGAAATTTGACTCAAAATGCTCAAAAAACCTAAAATTTCTCCTTTGTTGGAAACTCTTGATGGTTGAATGGAAACAATGACTTGCTTTGAGGTGTTTTGAAAGGCTTTATAGCATAGTGGATTTGAAATTTTAATTTGAATCACCCACTTTCAAATGTTCACTTTTCCCTTTGGACTTTGGCACTGATACTCTTTATCTTTCTGAATTTTTGGCATTGCAGGTTGATCAAACATGTAGTTTGGCTTTCTTTGCTCCAAAACCTATTGACCTAATGGGACTGCTTTAGACCTAACCTTCATGAATGAGATTTTGACTTAGAAGACTTCCAAGTGAAAAGAACATTTTTGTAGGTGTTGTTATGCTCAAGGAGACATGAGAATGAGCTGAGAATGAGTCATCAAATGTGAATCTCGGTGGGAGAATGAAGCTTATTGACAAGGACAACCACCAGTGGAACAATTTTATATCATGACCTAATGGAATGATTGAAAATTCTTTAGAGTGGGACACCTAAGATGCACATGCAAATTTTTTTTTTGATCCCTGGTGGAAGTATGCAAATACTGACACTAACATTGGCTCCAGCTAGGGATGGTAGCTCTTTGGAGGTGCCAAGAACACCGTAGACCAAGTGCCTATCCATTGGGCAATGGAGTCAATAGCTAAAAACCAAACTAAATACTGAAAGAAACTTGACTCAATAAACTGAAATGACTCAGACTAAAACACAACTGACAAACTGAAAAAAATGCTCAGAATTGAGCTTATTCAACAAAACCTACTCTAATTGATCCATTCATCACCTGATCAAGTGAAATGGAACAACCAGTGCAACCATGTAAGCATTCTAGCTACTGTTTGAATTCTTCGCAAGTGCTTACTTATGAGCAAGAAAAAAGAACTACTAAAAGGAAACTCCCATGAAAACTTGTCAACAGATTTGAAACTTGATGAAATTGCAAAGCACGAGCCCATTGGCTGACCTCAATAATGTTGCGAAAAGATCTTCAAAGGAATGCATAAGCCCATCTAATACATTACTGCTCTGCTCTAGGTAGTCTTCGTACCTTGGTTTGAAAATTTTCCTAACATCTTTCTTTCTTTAATGACTGCAGCAAGTTGACAAAAGGATCCCGAAACTC
This sequence comes from Pinus albicaulis, assembly GCA_034641835.2. Lineage (NCBI taxonomy): Eukaryota > Viridiplantae > Streptophyta > Pinopsida > Pinales > Pinaceae > Pinus > Pinus albicaulis. Next base: position 1,260,480,105 of record CM076582.1, on the reverse strand, counting down.
ATGAATAACTATTTTTTCCTGATAATAAAAAACAAAACAAAAATCTTCTTCATTACTCTCTTGATATGACTGCAAATCTTGGTATGAGCTTTGTAATGAAACTCCCAATGAAAAAAACAATGAAGTCGGCTGTCGGATAAAGTTTATATCAACCCTTTTTTCAGGCTCACAGTTAGCTAATGGAGAAGGAATTTTACTACAAATATCGTCGTGATATCATCCAACACATCAACTATAGGTTCATGAAAAACTTGAAAAGATTGCTGAAACGTATCCATCAATTTTAATGAGACTGCATGACACTCTACAGACTGCTCATCCTTTTTTTTAGAGATATTATGAAAATTTTTATTTAAAAATTGAAATGCTTCAAAACATACTGGTACAAAATCATCTTGCATCATTTGATCATATGTTTCAACTTCCAAGCCTTCATCTGCAATTTGAAATTCAATGGAACTTGGTGGCTGCAAATCTGGAGCTAAGGAGGATTCTATGTCGCAAATTATTTTCTCAACCAATTTAGGAGAATGTTCATCATTTATAGTGTTGACCACTCTCTTATTTTCTTGCTCATAGTTTTCTCTTATTTTTGCAAATGAGGAGAAACACAAGGGTAAGGAGATCTGATAAAAAAGTTGATTATCCTCTTGATTATCAAGATCAAAACTCAATGACCGTTGATTTCTGATCACATGAAATTTATCTCTGATGAACTGAAATGAAGTAAAACAAAGAAGCAAAGATTCTTCACTTACTTCCAAAATTTCTAGACTTTCCTCATCACTGTCATAGCTGATATGCATCGACTGATCACTGTTTTCGAGCTACTGAAACTGAACTTCCTCCCACAAACTAATTGTTGATTGCTCTGCAAGATTAGCTTCTATTTGGAGAACATAATCATCATCATACTGATCAAACTTTGGCAAATCATCAATACAATTAATATCACCAATCATACACATTATATTATCATATTTTTTCTCCTTGAATTGATCTACAAATCCATTTTCTGATCTATGGTGGCTGGGATTAGTAGGAAAATTTTTAGGACTTCCAATCTCTTCTTTTTCTGGGATAAGTGGGTCATGGTGATCTTGAACAAAAAATACATCTCTCATGGTGATATTTTTCATCATTTCCTCTATTGTACTACCAAAATTTCAAGCTTTACCTTTGAAGATGTTAGGTGCTTTGCAATGTTCTTCTTCTCTTCTTCCTTCAAATTTTCCCTTCTAATCAACAGATTAGCCTCCGCATCTACTGCAATGTTTTGCATCTCTTCAATTGTTGCAAGGTTCCTTTCTCTCAACTGAAACTCCATTTCTGGATCAAAGGCATCCGAGTAATGTAAGAGAGCGGAGCTGGGAGGGGTTCTTAAATCAGCAGGTATCAAATAATAGAATTGATTTAATCTGACAGAAAATTGTTGTACTATCTCCCCTAGCTGTCTTTTCAGCTGGGCATACTCTTCTATAATCAAGAAAGTGTTTTGTTTGACCACCCACCTGTTGAGGAAAACTTTGACGAACTGCAGGAAAACTGAGATGCTCACGGCAGGCAAGTTTTTGAACCAACTCTTGACTTTGCCTTGAAAAGAAAGAGAAACTAACCTGATACTGGCATCCTCTTCATCAACTTCAAAAAGGTCTAGGAAAGTCTCAAATTTTTGCATATGTCTCTCAGCAGCGATGCTGTCATATTCACCATCAAACCTCGGAGTATGATTTTCAGGAAAAGCATGGAGTATGGGAGGTAAGCTGAGTGGTTTGTATCGATTTGGAATTTTACAAAGTGTAGGAGTATGTACAAAAGTTGTAGGATCAGTCTTGATCTCTTTAGGCTCATCAATTTGAAGATAGTTATCATAAGATTCAGAAAAAGGATGTGGACCAAGATTAAAGGAAAACTCGGTATTTACACTTTTCGAATAGGTCGAATCAATATTTTGATCATCTTTATCATACAACAAACTCCAGAAAACTTTCAGGATAGTTTCAGGAAAAGAAAAGAAGTAATTTACAAGAATGCATATTAGATCTTAAATACAATTCCACTTTGAATACCTAACCTTTGTGTAAGATCCTTCCATTTTCCTGCTGGCAAGGTCGCTCCTCCAGTGGAGTCTTTGCATCAAGTTGGAGTCGCCAGGTGAAGGATTCAACTTTCATATGCATCTGATTGCTGTCCACCATCAGCAATTCGATCTAAACTTTGTTGTTCTGTCCCAGGGAAGATATGATCTTTTGCTCCCCAGTATGGTCTCCAAAATGTTATCACTCATATTAAACCTCAGGCTGAAGAAAGAAAATTCCGAGGTAACCTCAAACCACGCTTAGCCAAGTAGATAGCCCTAGTAGGTTAGGAGAGGGCTCTCTCTGTATAGATCACAGCCAAGATGACTGAGGAAAGAATATTTTAGGCTAGGTATAGTAGCTCATGGTTTTTCTTTTGATTGTGTAGGGTTTTTCTGGATCAAGAGAAGTCAAACAATCAGGGCAAGGAAATTTGGTCAAGATTTGCGGGGTGTTCTATGGGGCAAGGTAGGTACAGTGGTTTAGTACTTTAGGGTTTCGATGGATGGGATGATCAAGACATGTGAGGAGCTAGAAAGAGCATGCTAAATTCATGGTTCCTTTCTAAACTGAAGAAATAAAAAAAACTGTGAATGTCTACCCAAAACAGAGCATATGAGAATGGATTCTACCTATCTAACTTGCAAACATTCACTTAATAGAAATGAAATGATGGATGAAATACACAAAACATTCCAACATATGAGCATAAAAGAAGAAACTAAAACTAAACACAATACCACATGGATCCCATAAAAATAGCTGCAAATTTGATTAATGTCCAGGCCTAAACTTATACAAAGTGTGTCTCTTGAAAAGCCAAACCTCCAAATGAGTCCAACCATTACAATTACTGAGAAAATACATGATATAGACCTAAAAACCACTCTCCCTAGCCTCAAGGAGTCGAATCCATGAGATAGGAATCAGTTTCACCTATTGCCAAACAAAAAACTAAAGACTAGGAAGACCCAAAAATTTGCCTCTAAAAGAGAGAAAATTGATTCATTTGACCTCTAGAAGACTCACCTAATGTATCTACCTTAGATGAAAGTCAAAACATGACATTTACATTCACCATGACCATTTAAATCAGTAATTTCTTCATTTGCCCAAGTAAAAATTCAAACTGGAGTGAAACTTCAAAATTCGCTGAAGATGGTGAAAATGCAATTTTCCTGGTAAACGCGCAACGCCATAACAAGAAAAATAACCTCTTTTTCAAGAAACTTTTGGAGGCCTTCCCGGTGTCCAAATCAACTCCAAGATAGCTCATTGGAAAGCTCTCTGGGTCTAGTTTCCAAATATGTCTCAAGTTTCCCAAATGGTTCTTATCTACCCTGTCAAAAAGTGAATCTCCCAAGATTGGTAAACGCGTAGCGCCAAGGTAAAAAAGGAGGCAAAAACATGAAAATTTGGTGGTTTTTTGCACTTTTGAGGGACCATTTCTCCTCAAAATTTTCTGAAACTTGTTAGGGTTGATGTCTTCATCATGATGAACACGATGGTGGTGGCCCATGTATTGAAAACACTATGATCAAAGATGATTCTCCATGTTACAAGCTTCTCGAGCAATCACTAATATTCCCAAGACTGGTAAACGCACAGCGCCAAGGTAAAAAAGGAGGCAGAAACATGAAAATTTGGTGGTTTTTTGCACTTTTGAGGGACCATTTCTCCTCAAAATTTTCTGAAGCTTCTTAGGGTTGATGTCTTCATCATTATGAACACGATGGTGGTGGCCCATGTATTGAAAACACTATGATCAAAGATGATTCTCCATGTTACAAGCTTCTCGAGCAATCACTAATATTTTTTTAATGTAAAAAGATTTATAACATTCTTTAAAAATGAAAATGAAAAATTTATTATAATATTATTTTTTAAATATTTAATAATTTAAAAAAATACTCTACGAGGAAACAATTTGACTGCTAAGTCTACAAAGGCATACATACTCTACAGGCCTCTAGTTTTGAACCTATAAACTCTTAGGAGGAAACACATGCTCTTAACCATTAAGCCCACTCACTAAAAATCTTAGAATCTTAATATAACATTCTTTACCAAATAAAATATAATTAATTAAATATATATAATATTTAAAATTATTTTTATATTATTTTAACCATGGTCCAAGTTAAACAAAATTTTAATTAAAAGCTTTATAATATTAATATAACATTCATTACCAAATAAAATATACTCAATTAGACCTATATGGTATTTAAAATTATTTTATAATCTTTTGCTTTTGAAATATAAATATGATTAAGATTCTATCATTTTGTGGTTCATATATTCTTTATTGAATTGCAAGACCATATATTCTTTATTGAATTGCAAGACCATTTTGGAGAGATCTTTCGAAATATAATTAGATTCTCTCTCACTACTTTGAATTTTAGAAAAAACATTAATTAATTAATTAATTAATTAATTAATATATATATATATATATATATATATAATTTGTGTTCACTATATCTTAATATATCTCAGTTTCGATACCTTGTTTTTACTCTATAAGATCAATACCTCATTAGATACTAGCATCATAATATACTAATCAACTGCATGTACTCTTCATATATCCAACGATATACGCTTAAAAAACCAGAGAAAATTGGTTTCAATATCTCCCTTCGTTTGCAGAGAATGGTGCTAAAATTTATCATATCCCATAACAGTGAAAGTTGACCTGGGGAGCATCCTTCCAAGAAGCTCTTTCATGTATTTTTTTCAAATCTTATTATTTTCTATATTCTCAGCTTAAAACCTTGTAATTTCTTGTCCACAGCATCAATACTTTATAAAGTTATTAAACAAAATTCAATGAAACAATAGAATGCATTCTATCAATCATTTATATATATAAAACAGTAAATTTACATTAATTAAATATTTAGTAATATTAATCATAAATAATGATAAATAATTAGACGTGTCCTTAAAACAGGGCTCATACTTCAAATCCTTGTGATCCCAAAAGCAAACAACCCACAAATCGTAATTCCACGATTCCTCTGCTCTCTGCAAGGAACTCAACCTATAAATCCAACGATGGAGTGTTGTTCCTTCTCGGTGGTCCTTAGCATGTGAAAGTAGATGAAGGCAACCAACTTGATCCACAACCTGTGAATGTAGATGAAGGTAGTCAACTTGAGAAGGACTGAACATGCATACCATTCGACAACGCTTTAAATTTTAAACGGGACAAGACCAATCCATCACGGCAAAGATTATCCTTATCATTCTGCATCCATTTTACTATGGCTGGATATAAATATAAGTTGGATTCTGTAAAGGCCAAGTTAGTTGTAGGATGGTCTTCCCCCGTCAGCGAATGGTAATCAACCAGTGAGTTTGAGATCATTTCCACTACTCGGATGAGATTGTGCTAAGAAAATTTGAAATAAGTGTAAAATCTTAAAAATAGTCCCATCAAATTGAAATATTAGATGCAAACTCCTATCGAGCTTGGGTGTTGCTGCAATGGGGGCGGTACTGACGCCGGTGCGGGAGAGGCTGAGGTTACCAATTGAGGCATTTGTGTCCCATAGGTTATTGTAGTTTAGTGCGTGGATTTGGCTGCTTCGATCTGTTCACCGTGATTCATCTTTTGATTGATTCTGTCCAGTTTCATAACAAGTAAAGGCAATGGCAATGAGGGCAGACACGCATCCACATTTGTGGTGGTAGTTGCATATGCTATGGTCCTGATATTCGCTCTCTTTGGCATTGCAAAGTCTGTTGAAGCACCGACTCCCAGCCCCATTGCTGGCACGGGTTCCATGGAATTCCTTTCTTCCGTCGATGCATTTCTCATGCAAAGATTGTACACCAGGTCGGATAAAACGTGTATTAACCAGATTCCATTTCAAAAATTTGTTTGAAATATTGGGCGCGATATAAAATTTGAAATCCTGCCGCATTCAATACGTAGAGTGAGGCCTGTCATATCGACCAGTTGAGTTCAGACTCCGGAGTCAGAGCTGCAGGAAAATGGGGAGGCGAGCCTGATGCAGTCTCCCAGGTTGATTGATTGATTGATGCTTGATGCCATGGGCATAGGCATGGGATGGCATGGCATGGTTATCGGTACCTTTAAGAGCATCAATGGGTCAATAGGCTGGAAAATATTGGTGGCCTATCACTCTAGCTCATATACCACCCGATAGTATATTACCTCGAGGATGGCAGAGAATGATAACCTTCTATCCGTTCACATCCGGACATAGAATTGATTACGTCTGAGGGGGATCCTCCGACGTCGCACATACCTCCACCTTACTACTGTCTTTCCATAAATGGAAACCGCCCAAATCGAATTTCCGAACCCCGGAGTCTACAATCCCAACGGAGAAAATTACGACTACCACTAAGCACAATAACAGCAACGTTAATGCGCATGAATGGCATCCCGAGACCCTACGCCACCCAAGCACCAACTCCGATTCATGACCACATGGCACGCCGGATTTCGGTTGTATCCGCAAGCACGATCGGAAAAACCAGTAGCCACCCTGATACCCTCCTACAACTGAACGCAGCAGCAGCACAAACAGCCCGGAAAACTCCACCATCTAGAGCGAATTCGAAACCCACATTTTTTGCATGGCCTGGTAAAAATAATCACCTCTCATAGTTTTTCCCATAAACTGTTACACCGAGTCTGAAAACTACTCGATTGTTCTTCCAGAGCCAGAGATTCCCCGTTAATGCTGTTTTATCTTCCTGACTTAGCATTTTCGAATGAGTAGACAAAGTATGATTCCTTCAGGATCCACGCAGCAATTAAAAACAATGCAAATATCATGCATAGTTCATATAACTCATCAGACATCATTCTGCCTACCTTTGCTGTATTGTGTCATCCATTTTATGCGTTTATTGCTTATAGAACCATTCGTTCTTTTATCCCTCTCTATATCTCATCCAACTATAGAGATTTTTCCTACTAATCGGCTACTAATACATTTGCGTCCTTTGTAACTACCGTTTGACAGAAAGGAGTGAAAGTACGGGAGACCTACCTCTATACTCTTCCATAGATCAGATAAACCAGCATCCTACCGAGACATTTCATAAAACTTCGGTTTAAAGCCTTACCTGTAACACACAGAGGTTGCCTTCGGCCCCTCCCCTCACAACTCTCACTTTAAATACAGATTTTGAGGATCCCACATTCTCCATGTCGAAATTGTGCAACGTCAACACCAGGGTGCAGCTGTCGGCTTTGATAACCACTACATTTACGAAACTATATGCTTTGAAATTAGTTGCAGAAGGACTCGTTCATTCTTCCCATTGAAAAACCACTCTCGCACCTTCAATTCTGAGAATTTCGATCAGGTTGCTCCCTTCTCCATCAATGCCTTTGTCAGCTCAACCCATTGGAACATTTTCTTGCACCTCTCAGTGGACATGCAAGAAGAAATCCCTTATCTTTGTTAGTAAATTAGCCTACAGTCTAGCATAATTATTTCCTTGATAGGGGAAGTCTAAAGTCAACAAGTTATAATTAACCAGCTAGAAGATGAGGTGGATTAGATTCCTCAACATATTATAGACTGGAAGGAGATATGGAAACCTTTATTTTTGTGATTTGAAGAAAAAAGAGTGTACCATTATAGAATTTTACCTCACTATTAAAAAAATAATATAGGCTCATTAAAAATTCAAGTTTGTCCACTTTCTAATTCACTTACGCCATGAAACACACACAGACTCACATCCATGAGTTGGATCTTTTATTATAATAAGAATGATTTGCAAAGTGGTTCTCTCATTAAGAAGTAAATGATGTGAAGTGCCCCATTTTATCTTGACTATGAGATAGACACTTTCAATCTTACATTGGTTTTCATACATATACTATGAGATAGACTGTACTCGTCTAGGGAATTAGAGATTGATAACCTAGTTATATTTTTATATGGTTATCATTTTTTATAGATTACATTGATATTACTTTATATTGATGAATTTGATGTTGTTTATCATGCATATATTGTGTTGACAAATATTTTAGATCCAGAGTTACTAATATCTTTCTCAGTGTAGAAGAATGCCATGATGATGTGTAAGTGTGTGAAGTGATAGTGATTCTCCATTAGTTATTGAGTATGTTTCGTATTGAAATATCGACACACACACACATATATACTGATGACATATTATTGGATTTTGTGGCTTATTTTGGAAAGTGTTGAGCACCTTCACCTTACTTTTGCATGATGTTGTTCAAGTGGATGATTGATTTAGTCAATCATGAGATTTAACTACAAGATGTGAATTAAGATAGATCCCTTAATCATCAATCATCATTTTTATCACAATAAATGAAAATATTGGAATAATGATGTTCATTATCATCCCTATGCTCCCCTCTATTACCCAAAAATACTTGAATGGAAAATGTTGTGGCACCCTTGGAACTAGATGATGAATTGTCAAAGAGAACAACCAATTTAGCACCGTTTCAATGAGTAAACTTAAAGGATATTATAGTTAAAAATTTATGGATTAAATACTTAACGAATAAAAAGGAAATGAATCTCAGATCTAAATCGAAATAAAAAGTTTAGATAAATCTTGGGAACAAGCAATTATGGTAGTATATTGAAACAAACTTTATAAATATTAATATACAATGCTTTAAACTCAATTAAATTTTATAGTGTTATCCTAAAACATGTGGAGATAATATTCTAAATTTAGAGATAATGACATTAAAATGTTGAATGAATTGTAATACTAAAAAGGGATGGTGTGTGTAAATTAAAATAACAAAATTAAAAAGTTATGAAAAATGATATACATGAGAAACCTACATGTGGAAGAACTGTATAAATATAATATTTTAATTAAATTTTAAATTGATAGTAACAAGAGGAGGTTAGATACACAAAACTAGCACCTAATATTAAACTCTACTTGAAGAACCTGTTAGGATATTCCGACACATAGGAAATAGTTAAGAATAACTTAGTCTAGTGTAGAGTTAGGTAAAGTGTGTTTCTTTACCATGTACGTAACTTATAATCTGACGTTCACGATTTGTAGTGCTCCGACGGTTATCTCCCTCCTCGATATTAACGGCACTTGATCCGTGGCTTAGCATCCGATTGGTCCATGATCTCTATTTAAAGAGCATGGAGGGTCATTTGTCCGGTAACAATTTATGGGAGAAACATATGTAACTTTTCTTTTATATTAATAAATTTCCTGAAGTGGCCGCGTTGGCTCACGCCGTGGACTGTTTCCCTGTTTTAGGGTTTTAACCATGTGATTATACTGGTGTACTGATTTGTGATCTGGTTGTGAGCGGTGACCTTTGGTTCTTGATATACTGAACTTACCCTGTAAATTCCTACATGGTATCAAAACTATTTTGAGGGCTGCATCGTTGTTGATCAAAATCCCAAGCCAGTTTGACTGCATGCGAATGTCGTTTTGTAGATCTACTATTTATGAACATTTTTGGGCTTGGAGAACTGCTCTGTTGTGTCCGGAGCGTCTGTTATAGTGAGGAACACCTTTTGTTTCATACGAAAAGGTTTCCGACTTCCCAAGTTATGACAGTCTAGATATGGAGGTATAAAGCATTTGTTTTGCAGTTATATTTGTTAACATTTTTGCTTATTTCAGTTCCCTGTGTTTATTTTCGTTTTTTAGGTTTTATTTATTTGTCGGATCTGTACCGTCTTCTTTGTGTATTCTCTTTGCTATGCGCTGCGTGCGATCTCGGAAAATCAGAAACAGGAAAATGGATTTTTTTTTTTTGATACGTATGCTCTTTCCCCGCGTCTTTGTGTGATCTTGGGAAATTAGAAATAGTAACAGTAAGGCTATCCGAAAATCTAACATTCTGCTGTAAGGTTTGAATTTCTCTCTTTTTAGCTCGGTTTTTATGCCTTTTTGTGTAGGAAAAGGCAGGCACACTGAAGAGTTCCAAAAAAAAAAAAAAAAAAAAAAAAACCCTTCCTCCTTTCAAACAATAACAGAATCCTTTTACTATCTCACTTGGTGAGGAGTTAGTTTATGAGAATAGAGGTCTTGGGTTCAAGTCTCCTTCTCAAGCTTCTTTTGTAAAAATTTTTTGTTAAAAGGGGTGGATTTTTTTTTAAAAGGCCACACTTCATCGCGTTCCCATAACTATTCTGCATCTTCAACTCGTTTTTTCAAAAAGGCATAAATTCTTCATCCAGAAGTCGTTTTTCGAGCCTTTTTTTTTGAAACGACCTAATGTTTCGAGATATTTCCATTGGAGAAGTTAGTTTCTGCTTTTTATCAGCTTCATTTAAAAAAATGGAAAGTACATGCCCGATTATTCTTAACGGCACCAATTATTTCCAATGGATACCTCACATGGTAGATATACTTAGAAGTAAAGGGCTTTATAGAATAGCCATAGGTCAAGAAACTAAACCTTCTGATGATGATAAAGTTCCTAAATGGGAAAATAAAAAAGATCAAGCACGAGGGTTGATAGGAATGTCCATTGCTCAAGATCTTCGATTTCACATGCTTGACATTGACACCCATGATAAAGCCCCGGAAAAGCTAAATACTGTTTTTGGCATTCAAAATCAAATCACGGCCCACCAGCTTGAAAATGAGTTGCTTACTTTGGACCCCAAAAATTTCTCCTCTATTGAAGATTTTTTGTCCAAATTCAAGACCCTTAGACTTCTTTTAGAAGGGTGTAAGTTCAAAAAGGAAGATGGTAGCCTCATCTATTGCATTCTTGCTAAGCTTGGCCCTGCATACTCTGTATTTGTTTCTGCCTTCCATTCCACTAGAGAAGCCATCATCTCTTCAAGAACCACCTACAAGAATCCCTATTTTGATTCCTTTTGTGATTCTTTGTTAAGAGAACAAGAAAAACTCTTAAACCTTGGTCTTATCACTTCTAGAAATGCTTCTAAGAAAGCCTTAGCAGCCGAAAAACAATCATATCAAAAGAATCCCAAGAATCAGTATCCTAAAAAGTATGGTCCTAAACCAAACAAGGGTCCTAAGTAATTTCAGCCGCAAACTGAAAAATCAAATCACCAAAATGATAAAGAAAATAAAAACAAAGGGAAGAAGACTGATAAACATTGCAATTTTTGTAATCATGATGGCCATATAGAGTCCAAATGTTTTAAGAATATGGAAGCCTTAGAAGCAACAATGAAGAAGAAAAACATCAATTTGGAGCACTCTTCACCTTCATCTTCAGGAATGACACTTTCTGCTTGTGATTGTCAAGCATCAAGATCTGGTTATGCATTAAATGTATCTTCCTCTTCTCCTTCTCATGAGTGGCTCATTGATTGTGGAGCTTCTTACCACATGGCCAAAAATAAAGCCATGTTTTCTTCTTTAAATGATTGTAACACCAAAAATATTTATGTTGGTGATGATAGATCTCTTAGTGTTGTAGGATCTGGAACCATTCATCTTGATAATGGTAAGTTTAATGATGTATTATGTGTTCTCACCTTGTCATGTAACCTTCTCTCTTTTTATCAAATAACTCATTCAGGTGAAGGGAAAATAGTAGAATTCTCACCTCATGCTGTTGTAATCAAGGACCTCAAAGATCCTAAACATATTTTAGCTACTGGCATTGCTGATGATTCCACAAGGTTGTATAAGTTTGAAAACTTTGGGTCATCCTATCTTCCCTCTATTTTTGTTGCTCATAATGATGATGTGAGCAAACTTTGGCATGAACGATTTGGTCACATAAACTACCACTCTCTTCAAACTCTATTTAAGGAAAATATGGTGACGGGCCTTCCTATGGTATCTTTTCGAGATGGTGTTTGCTCCGGATGTGTACTCAGAAAATATCATCAGGATAGTTTTGAAAAACGTGCCTCTTGGCACGCTTCAGCCACTTTGCAGCTTGTGCATAGTGATTTATGTGGTCCACTTCCTGTTGTTTCTTTCTTTAGTTGCAAGTACTTCTTAACTTTCATTTATGATTTTTCCAGACGCACTTGGGTATACTTCTTAAAACTCAAGAGTGAATTTGTTAACATGTTCTTGGCATTTAAGGCCTTTGTTGAGAAACAATCTGGACATCAAATTATTAAGTTAAGATCAGAAAATGGAGGAGAATATGTTTACAACAAATTTATCAACTTCTGTACTGAGCATGGAATTCAATTGCAACATACTGTTCCATATACTCCACAACAAAATGGTGTAGCTAAAAGGAAGAATTTCATCTTAAAAGAAATGGCTAATTGTATGCTTCAATCTAAAGGACTTGGTCTCAATTTTTGGGCAGAAGCCATTAACTGTGAAAATTACATTGTAAATCGCACTCCTACTAAGGATTTAAAGAATATAACTCCAAAAGAAGCTTGGAGCTCAATAAAACCAAATGTAAGTCACTTTAGTGTTTTTGGAAGTGATGCTTGGGCCCATATTCCAGATGCGAAACATAAAGCCTTAGAACCTAAGAGTGAAAAATGAATTTTTGTTGGATATTCTGAAGATGTCAAAGGATATAGACTTCTTAAACCAAAATCCAAAAATATGATAATTAGAAGAGATGTAAAATTTGATGAAAATATATTGGCCTACAAGCCTAGTTCGGCGGGTGTGCCACCTTTGGCCTATGAGCCTGATTCGGCATATGTGCCATCTCTCTCTCTCTCTTCTATTTTTAATAGCATTCCTTCTAGTTCAGATGATGACAGCAAGGATGAATTTCCTCCTCCACCTCTTGAAATTGTTCCTTTTACTCCACCGCTTCTAAGATGGGTCCGCTCTACTCGGGATGCAGCAGGTTCTCTTGCAGGTGACCCTGTCGATCGATGACATACACGTTCTCAGTTCGAAAGAGCCTCTTCCTTATTGGCTCAAGTTCCAGAAAAAATTGATCCAGAAACCTTTGAAGAAGCCTCCGGTCATCCAGATTGGGATGAAGCTATGAATGAAGAGTATTGTTCCTTATTGGAAAACGATACTTGGGATCTTGTTCCTCTTCCAAAAGGAAGAAAACTTGTCAGATGCAGATGGGTTTACAAAACCAAGTTTCGACCAGATGGAAAAGTGGATAGACATAAGGCTCGTCTTGTTGCTAAAGGATTTTCACAAGTTGAAGGCATTGACTATACTAAAACCTTCTCCCCTGTTGCCAAAATGAATTCTATCCGCCTTGTTCTTTCCCTTGCTGCCTCCTTTAAATGGGAAGTCCATCAGATGGATGTTAAATCTGCCTTCTTACATGGAGATTTACATGAAGAAATCTACATGGAACAACCCCCTGGATTTATCCAAAATGACTCTAGCCTTGTTTGTCGCCTTAGGAAGTCTCTCTATGGTCTCAAACAAGCTCCTCGGGCTTGGTATGCCAAAATGGATAGATTTTTATTAGATAATGGCTTTTCTAGGTGTCATTCTGACAACACTGTCTACACCAAGAAAGTGGGTAAGTCCTTCACCATCCTTGTTCTTTATGTTGATGATCTTATCCTTACTCGTAGTGATCCAAACCATATAAACCATGTGAAGTCTAGCCTCAAAAATAAGTTTGAAATGACAGACTTAGGACACTTGCATTATTTCCTTGGTCTTCAAGTATTGCAATCCAAGGAAGGCATTACCCTCTCTCAGTCCAAGTATGCCTGTGATCTTCTACACTACTTTGACATGGAAGACCCGTAAGCTATACCCTTCTCCATTTCAGCCCAGAGTCAATCTTTCAGTCACTTGTACTACCCCTAAAGTTGATGCTACCTTATACCGTCAACTTGTTGGTAAACTTCTGTATCTATCCCATACTCGTCCCGACCTTTCCTTTGCCGTTGGTCTTATCGCTTGGTTTATGCACCAACCTCATGAAAGTCACTGGAAAGCAGCTAAAAGAATACTTCGATATATTCGAGGTACAATTCAGTTCGGGATTCATTACAGTGCAGGAGCATCTCCATTGTTGATTGGTTTCACTGATTCTGATTGGGCTGGTGACCCTGATGATCGAAAGTCTACTGCAGGATATGTATTCACTCTTGGTTCAGGACCTATTACATGGTCTTGTAAGAAAAAAAGTGCCATCTCTCTTTCTTCAGCAAAATCAGAGTATCGTGATGCAGTTGAAGCCAACAAGGAAGCCATGTGGCTTCGTCAGATACTGTCTAAATTTGGTCTTCATCAACAACATCCAACTACACTTTGGTGTGATAATCAGAGTGTCATTCAACTATGTAAAGATCCAGTTCAGCATCAGCGTATGAAACACATTGAACTCCACATACCGTTCATCATAAAACTCATTCATGATCGTGTTCTTGAAGTGCAGTATTGTCAAACCAATGATCAGGTAGCCGATATCTTTACAAAGGTTCTCACATAAACGAAGTTTACCAAACTTCGATCCATGCTTGGAGTTCAGGAAAGTTGTCATTAAGGTGGGATAGGCTCTAATGCCTCCTTCCTTCTCCTATTGTGTCACTTTTGTAAATCCTTCAATCCTATCCCAATTTGTTCTTAAGGGGGGATGTTAGGATATTTCGACACATAGGAAATAGGCTCCTTTTGTGTCACCTTTGTAAATCCTTCAATCTTATCCCAAGTTGTTCTTAAGGGGGGATGTTAGGATATTCCGACACATAGGAAATAGTTAAGAATAACTTAGTCTAGTGTAGAGTTAGGTAAAGTGTGTTTCTTTACCATTTACATTTGTAACTTATAATCCGACGGTCACGATTTGTAGTGATCCGATGGTTATCTCTTTCCTCGATATTAACGACACTTGATCCGTGGATTAACACTCGATTGGTCCATGATCTCTATTTAAAGAGCATGGACGGTCATTTTTCCGACAATCGTTATGAGAAAAACATATGTAACTTTTCTTTTATATTAATAAATTTCCTGAAGTGGCCGTGTTGGCTCAGGCCATGGGCTGTTTCCCTCTTTGAGGGTTTTACCCACGCGATTATATTGGTGTACTGATTTGTGATCTGGTTGTGAGCGGTGACCTTTGGTTCTTGTTCTACGGAACTTACCCTGTAAATTCCTATAGAACCACATCACCAACAAAATAGATGAATATAAATTGGAGTAAAGGGACAACTGATACACAACTTGGAATAATATTTCGAGTGAGGGAAAATAGCCTTATTTTAGAAAATATGAAAATAACATTTAGGAGAGCCCTGATAAAATTGTGGGACAAGGATAAATGAATAACAAAAATTTGGAAATTTATAAAATGAGAAATTTGTAGGAGAAAACATGTGGAAAAATAATATCTCATAGAAATGGAAATCAATCTATGAGAGACATAGTTTTTGTGTGCACCCTAATGTTGGAGGGATGTCTTATGTTTGAATTATATTTAGAAACTAAATTGATTTTCATTATTATTTTGGTGCTTATGGAGTTTCTATTGAGTGGGAACCTCTTGGGATTGATACATCACTTTCAAACTGCTAGGGTATTCATCTTTCCTACAACCACTTTGCTTGGATGTCCATAGGGAAGAAGAATGCTCAAGGAGGAGGAAAGGAGGTTACTAGTGAGTTAGGGATATTTGAAAGTATGCGAGGAGTCAAGGTCGTATTTACTTTAGATTGGTGTTGGAATACATTGAAAAACCAACTACATCCTCTCTATATTATGTTGGACATGGGATTGAGTGGTGAATAGTACTATGTTAAATAATACCATATTTTTTAATAATATTAGTAAGCAATGGGTATATAAGGCATGGATGAGGGTTGATCTATAACTCTAGGTATGCATATTAATTATTTGAGGAAGGATACGTTTTATCTACAATATAAGATAGTATTTATATTTCTTAATATGAATAATTAGATAAATGGATTAATTGTATTTGAAAGGTGAAAAAACCTTGATTTTTCCTAATGCGATTATTAAATAGGTTGATGATCTAAGTAAACGTATCTTGAATATATTGGTTAATTTTTAGTAAAACCTAAATATTAGTTATGTCATATTCTTGCAATGAAAAATTATGAATCAGATAACTTATTATGTCCACCTCGTTCAAATTCTTGCAATGAAAAATTATGAATCAGATAAATTATTCCTTCACAAATTTTTTAGTCATTACCAATGGAATACTTATAATTACTTTAAATGAGTGAAATATAGTAAGTCCTCATACTCAGTTATTTAAAACTCAAATTTAAATCCCATTACAAGGTCTTGGGGAGATTAAAGTTATCATTAAATACCAATCTATTATTAGAAGGTATATCCTTCATCTACCTAACAATGCTTGTGTAAATAGAACCCGTTGGGCCTCGAATATGCCCATGTTTTCCATCATAAAAAACCATTACTCATAACCAAAATTCTGACACTTTTACACTCATTTCACACCATAATTCCACTACTTCTCGCCAAATCATATCTTATGCCTCGTGGTTGATTATATTAGTTTTATTAGATTTTCTATGATTAAAGATGGTTTAGTCATGGTTTACTAATGACAGTTTAGCTAAGTTCATTTGTCATAGAGTTCCATTGTTGAAATTATTCACAAGTCAGTTAAACTAGTTACTATAGATTGAGTACGAAATAAAATTGCTAAAGGTGAAAATATAAAATTTGTGATTAAATGGTGAAGAATATTTACATTGTGAGGCTTGGATCGTGTTCAAAATAACCACTTTTAGGTAACCCAAAAACCATTCGACAAAATTCATCACCTGAAAAGGATGTTAGGGTCAAAACACTTCTTAAGTACAAAATGACTTCTTATGTATAGAATCCTTTGAATGTGTCGGGTCAAGTCGGGTTCGATTTGAACATGCACAGTCGGGTTCGGTCTGAACGGGTCAATTTTGGTTAGTTCTGAACACCTTTGTGATAAAAATGGAAGTGGTTCCTCCATCCATGCATTGATCATAATGAATCCAACCATAGGATATTCGAAGGCTCTCTAGAAGGATTGGATACAACCTTATTTAGTCTTCGGTTATACTTTATTTTGATAGTTATGTATTTTTTTTATCAACAACTATATATAAAGGTTGAAGCTCTACTTTGCATGTGGCATAAGAAGGATTAAGATATAGTAGAATCATTTTTGAAGTTGAATACACAGGAAAAGCATTAGAGACTGTTGTACCATTTGTTGAACGTATGTTTTGATCAGATTTAATACATCAACCAGATTCTGTACTTAAAGTGTGGTAAGTGATTATGGTTTTTTAGTTTTAAGAAATTTGAGTTAATCCAGGCTTTCTCCAGGAGTGGCAAGGGCCCACCACACCTGGAAACAAGTCTTGCAAACTAGTGTAGATATTAGGACCATGTTTAATTAATTATTTAGTAGCATAACTAGTTAGATTTATGAGTTGTTATTTCTGTTTTGTACTTAAAACTTGCGCTCTGTTTTATAAATCTGAATTGCAAGGTAGATTTCATTTTTTGATTGGTATAGATTAGAAGGGATTTTTTTAAGGAATGAACTTTGGCATATCATTGTTTCCCTCATACAATTACACCATGCAGAAGCTTATGAAATGCACTTTTAAATTAAAGACACATATAACACAATGACAAATAGGTGCATTTTAATATGAGGCTTCTTGAGTTTGATTATATTTCAATTTCCTAAATTATAATTCAATTTACTAAGTATGTTCAAGGTTTTATTTCTTGAGATTTATTTGAGATTAGATTTCTTGAAGTTTTATTTTGAAATTGTTTATTTAAGATTCAATTTCCTGAGTTTTATTATGATAGTTTGAACTTAAGATTTGATTTTTTGAGCTTTATCATAGTATTAACTCAAGCCGATTCGATTTCGATCATTATTTAATTCTTATTACAACATTAGTTTAATATTTGATTCTTTGAGTTCAGCTAAGATAGTCTTTACATTGAATTTTTGTAGTGTAGAAATGAATTTGTTTATTAAGTCAAAATAATAGATTTGTGTGACCCGGGAGTAGTAGAAATTTGATATGGTTTTCATTTAATTCTAAATTTCGATTATGAGTTTCATGATTTTGAGTTTCCTTTCAAATGATTTATTTCATCTATATTAGGAGTTTCAAATTGAAGGTTTTCGCAGATTAGTTGCAATGATTTTCTTTAGATGAATAAGATCTTTCAATAGTTCCTCTTTTGTTTATAAGGATATGATTGCTTTTATAGTTTAGATAGGTGTTCTTTTCTCTTCAGTTTACATTCCTTAGTTTGTGCAATTATTTCTCTTTTGTTTACGTTCCGATCAATAATATTGATATCATACTAGTTAGATTATTTTAATGATGATTGATATTCTTTTGCAATAGAAATACGTGTTGCTTAAGCATTCTATTTTGTCAATTGATTAATTTTGAACTAGAACCATATTCTGTACTTAAAAAACAAGTTGATTTCTTACTCTAGTTAGGCTAGACACTTTGATCTTGAGTTACCTGCACTTGTTCCTCTAAGTATTACTCCCCCAGATTGATAATTTAATGCTGGAAATTATAGCACACATGATATCCCCAACATTTTTGGCGCTGTTGTCGGGGAGGTGATAAAAGGATTATAGCATATATTTTTTTCAATTTTTTTTTGTGTGATCTTAGTTGTAGGGTAATCAGAGGGTGGAGAGTGTATGGTAAGATGTGAGTGAAGAGCCACACATCCAATGTGGTGGGTTTTATCCAATTTCTGGTTGTCCAAGTAAGCGAGGATTTCAAGTTTGGCGAGTTTTATTGTAGTTAGCAATTTTAATTCATTTAGATTAAAATTTCAAGCTCTTTAAAGAAATTTTTTTTTTGGGGTGATGTAAGAACCCCTATGTACTAATCCATGTGATGATAGAATATACCAGTTGGCTTGTTGAGAACAAGAAAATGGTGTTTTGAGGAATCATTCAATCATGAGTTTTGATGATGCTGCAGAGACATATAAGTCATCCAATGAATAATTCAGAAGTGTAGAATTTAATACTTTTATTAAACATAAATTTAATATTATTAAATATTTGATTTTGAAATTGGATTATTTCATGTAGGAACAAAAGAAGGATGAAGAACCACTTCTTATCTTTTGTTCCAATTGTAGAAAGAAGGAACTCCTTGGAAATTGCCCACTTAACGGTTTGAAAGTTTGAAAAATTTGTGAGGATGGTCATGAAACCGAACATTTCCCATCACTGCCATGATTACAAAAGGCACTTAGGAAATCAAGAAAGGAATCAAATCAACAGCCAGGTTCAACTCAAAACCCATCACCATTTTACACTTGGAATAATTTTTATTCTTCTGAGTAGGTTCCTCAATATATTTGTAATCCTTTAGTTCCATGGAAAATTTTTAATCCACCTCCAATTGAATACCCTAATTCATGGCCACAGTAGCCCTCTCCTTGGCCCTCTTCTTCGAGTCAGATATCCCCATGGTTTGGAACCTTTTCCCTAGGGAAGTATTTCATGCTAAATCAGCAACGATCACAATTTCCATTCAATGTGCCATTAAGTTATCATCCTTCATGGTATCAAGTACGTGTGCAACCTTTCTTTAACCCTAATCCTAATCCATACCCTAGTCCTAATCCATACCCTAGCCCTTTTCCTAACCCTAGACCTAACCCTAATCCAAATCCTAGCCCTAACTTAAACCCTATACCTAACTCTAGTCCAAATCCAAAGCCTAGTCCAAGCCTTAACCCAAACCCTAGTTCAAACCTTAAACCAAACCCTAATCCAAACAAGGAGGTTTCACAACAATTTAAAACACTTGTTCTTCCTATTGATTCTCCCACTGAACAAAATGATGTATCTTGAAGGTTGGGGGATAGGGTGAGTTTGGAAACATCTCTTATCACTATAAAAAATTTACCCCAGGAATATCTAATTCAAAGACCATTAAAGGATAAATATATAATTGGAACCTATTATAAAATTTTTGTTGAAGCTCAAAAACCTATAATTTCTCTTAATCATCCTTGTCAATCTAAAAAGAAAATATTTGAGCCTGAAATTGAGACATTTATCTTTTGTCTTTCACCACATACCTTATGCCTACAAGAGAGTGATTATCAAATTGTGGAATACTTGGATAAGTTGGAGAATCATAAATATGCAGATCTCATTGAATCTTGGTTTGAAGTAGTCGTCAACACACCCTATTCCCTCATCATTCAACAACTCTTGGTACCATATAAATTAAAGCAACTGGTTTCTCATACTCTGGTATTTGTTGAAGTTTATTCTTTAGAATTGAGCGTTAGTATATTTAGAATTCTACACACATGGCTAAAATTGGAAGTACTCATACACTTGAAGGAGATCTTCCTGTCTCTAAAGTAGGGCAGGGTAGTATTGTCATTTGAAATAAAATTTTACAACAACTTTCTTAAAACTGCAATTCCTAAGGCACACCCATTGAAATTACTGTCAGTATACACTCTTATGGTAAGAATTGTCAGAAGTAATTCACTCTTAATGCCTCATATTTTATAAAGTGACTTCGATTATTGGCCGAGATTATTCATTGGGACAATTAGGGAAATTTTTATTCTTATACTTTCCATTCATAATCTTAATAAACTATCATCCAAGAAACCTTTTCAAGTTTCTCTTTGAAGGTATTGATGAAAAGTCTCCTATGGTGGACCACTCCTATAAAACCATAATGAGCTCTCATAAGAACCCTAGCATGACCAAATCGAGGAAAATTTCAGTCATTATCTGAGGTGATTTTTTTAAATAAGTATTTTATGGTAGTAGGACCAACCAGTAAATATTAGTAATTAAAAACTTTTCACACCACCCTGTGCTCTTAAGGAGTAGATTTTTCTCCCCACCTATTAAGTAACCTATCTGAGGTTAATCATAATGAGAGTTATTTTTTAACATAAATGAGGGATAGTAGGTCTCATTACGAGCTGAACTACTATGATCATGGGTCATAACGAGAATGGAATTACCGCTACTGGTCACTAAGGCAGGGTAATGCCTTTCAGTTGAAAAGCTGAAAGACAAGAGGTCTCATCACTAGCTGACTTGTTCATTCTTATTATCTCTTATGAATGGCACTGTCATTCACTAGTTACCAAGCCAGGACATCGACCTTCAATTCATTCTGAAATCAAAGTAAATGATTTAAAATGAATCTGAATCTATATCTTATAGGTGGGATACAAGCATTTAATTGGGTTAGCAGGCATCACTATCGAGGTTATAGACGATTGCTGGTAGAAGGGCCATGCCCATGGTTTTAAAGTTAATTTTACACTATGATTTACTTGGTTGTTTTTGTCTTTCCCTGAACTCATTATCCTATCTCTCTGAGAATGGCTTTAATATCATTTCAGTAATGTGCTTTGGATTTCTATATTTCAGAAATAATTTGGGTTTTTATGGATGTGAGACCCTTAGTGCACGTGATTCACTTTGCTTGAATAAGAGGAGCTTCAACTATATGCTTGGGTAATGGTAATACATTCATCTTCGAAAGGTATCATTTTTTCATATTTATTTTTCCCTATTTCCATCCATTTTAATTCCTTGGTTTTTAAATAAGGTCACTTCTATTTGTAATAATGAGGCTATTGAAAGTGAGGACCTACTTCTTTGGACCACTCTTGAGATGCTTTGTTGAAATTTTTATGGTTAACCATTTTAGGATGAAATTATCCATGCAGTAACAACATTTTTAGTATTCCTTTAAGTAGCCCTAGCATTAGTTACTCTTTCGGAACAATAAAGGTAAGTCTTAACATTACTGGATCCCTGGTCACAAATTTTTCTTATTCATGCAAAGGAAATTGACGTCACATGACACCTATTTACATGATGTCACTTAATTAGTCCTAGAGTTTAAGTCAATGAAGCATGAATCTAATAGAGAAACCATAGACCTACAGTCTTAATTAACTTTGGTCTCCGTCAGAGGTTTTTCTTGCGTGAGGAAATGCAAGATGATCGAAATGGGGGAGAGAGATGTTAGGAGAGAGATGATAAGAATTTTCATGTTTAATTCACATTTTAACCCTATGCTTACTCATGTTTTCATTGTTATTGCTATCATTTTTCACAATTGTTGTGCTAGTATCTTAAACTTGGAGCATGATCAGGTAATTTTTAATTTCCTTTATTTCGATAAGATTTGCATCAAAAGGGTTATTGATGATGATGATTGTGTTGTTTCAGGAAGCCGTATGAAATCACGATAAAAAAATAAACATGAATCGACATTTTCAGGATAATGTGGTTGTTGGGACCTTTTCAGCGTCTTTAGTTCATTCTCTTCAGCCTTCTTCAACAGATTAGATCAACAGTCACCTCAGCTCCATCTCGTCTATCTTTTGAGCACATCAACAACAAAGGTAAAAATTGAGGTAAATTTGGCTCATGATTCTCTAATTCATTAGGAGGTTAAAGAATCTTAATGATTAACCACTTCTCATTCCATGCATTTCATATTTCATAAACCATTATCCTTCTATTTCCTTCCATTCATTATTCATATACTCTGATAACAAGACCATGTAAAAAAAAAGCCTTATGGTACATTAATAAAGGTAGTCTCTATAATGTCTTCTCCAAGCATTCCATTCACAAGTTGAACTCATTACTTCCATGAAATGATAAAGGAAACCACCTATAGATATTGGTCTTATGAAGACAAAGTATGCAAGCACCCATTCACCATCTCCATCACCACCTCATTTCATATATCATCTCTCCGTCATCCATTCATTTATTGTCCTCAATTTGTATTGCTCAATAAATTAGTGTGACATATTAAATGTGAAAAGTGCTTCTCCACAAGAACCAACACATCCAAGAATTCAATCAATGCTTCTCCACAAGCATTAGCATCTTCAAATATCCAAGAAATGTTGTCCCACAAGAACCAACATCTACAAAACAATGTTAAGAATCTGTCAATGAGAAAGAGATTTGTTTGCACGAGGACATGAAAACCCTCATTGCATGGGGGCATGTTGGGCTTCGAATATGCCCATGTTTTCCATAATACAAAACCATTATCCATAACTAAAATTCTGACACCTTTACACTCATTTCACACCATAATTCCATCACTTTTCGCCAATTCATATATTTTGAATCCTGGTTGATTATCATTAGTTTTCTTAGATTTTCTATGATTAGAGATGATTTAGTCATGATTTACTAATGATGGTTTAGCTAAGTTCATTTTTCGCAGGGTTCCATCAACGAAATTCTTCACAAGTCATTAAACTAGTTACTATATGTTGAGTACAGAATAAAATTGCTGAAGGTGAAAATATCCAATTTGTGATAAAATGGTGAAGAATATTGACATTATGAGGCTTGGATTATGTTCAAAATACCCGCATTCAGGTAACCAAGAAATTGTTTAGAAAAATTCATTACAAAAAGGAAGTTAGGGTTAAAACAATTCTTAAGTTTAGAATGACTTCTTAAGTACATAATTGTTTGAACGTGTCAGGTCAAGTTGGGTTCAGTTTGAATGTGCAGGGTCGGGTTCAGTCTAAACATGTCAATTCGTGTTGGTTCTGAACGCCTCTTGCTGAAGGCCTTTGTGCTAAACATGGAAGTGGTTCCTCCATCCATGTATTGATCATAATGAATCCAACCATAGGCTATTCGAAGGATCTATAGAAGGATTGGATACAACCTTATTTATTTTGTTGTTATACTTTCAATTGACATTTATGTATTTTTTTATTATCAACAACTATGTATAAAATTTGAAGCTCTGCCTTGCATGTGTCGAAGGGAGGATTAAGATATAGTAGAATCATTTTTTAAGCTGAATTCTCAGGCAAAGAATTGAAGACCATTGTACCATTTTCCGAACGTATGTTTTGATCAGATTTAATACATCAACCAAATTATGTACTTAAAGTGTTGTAAGTGATTATGGTTTTTTAGTTTTAAGTAGTTTGAGTTAATTCGGGCTTGCTGCAGGAGTGGCAAGGGCCCACCACACCAAGAAAAAAGTCTTACAAACTAGTGTATATCTTAGGACCATGTTTAGTTAATTATTTAGTAGCATAATTAGTTAGATTTATGAGTTGTTATTTCTGTTATGTACTTAAAACTTGCGCTCTGTTTTATAAATCTGAATTGCAAGGTAGATTTCATTTTTCAATTGGTATAGATCAATAAGGATTTCGTTAAGGAATGAACTTTGGCATATCATTGTTTCCCTCATACAATTACATCATGAAGAGGCTTATGAAAGGCATTTTAAATTCAAAGACACATATAACATAATGAGAAATTGACGCATTTTAATATGAGGTTTCCTAAGTTTGATGATATTTCAATTTTCTGAATTGTAATTCAATTTCCTAAGTCTATTCAAGGTTCAATTTCCTAAGCTTTATTTGAGATTGGATTTCTTGAAGTTTGATTTTGAAAGTGTTTATTTAAGATTCATTTTCCTGAGTTTTATTATGATAGTGTTAATTTAAGCTTTTATTTCTGAGCTTTATCATAGTATTAACTCTAGCAGATTCGATTTCCAAAGTTTGTTAATTATTATTACAACATTAGTTTAAGATTTGATTCTTTGAGTTCAGTTAAGATAATCTTTATATTGAATTTATGTAGTGTAGAAATGAATTTGTTTATCAAGTCAAAAAAATAGATCTATGTGACCCGGGAGTAGTAGAAATTTGGTATGGTTTTCATTTAATTCTGAATTTCGATTATGCGTTTCCTTTCGAGCAATTTATTGCATTTAGATTAGGAGTTTCAAATTGAAGGTTTTCGTAAATTGGTTGTGATGAGTTTCTTTAGATGAATAAGATATTTCATTAGTTCCTCTTTTGTTTATAAGGATACGATTTCTCTTACAGTCTATATAGGTGTTCTTTTCTCTTTTATTTGCATTCCTTATTTTGTGCAATTATTTCTCTTTTGTTTACATTCCGATCAATATGATTGATATCATAGTGTTTAGATTATTTGAATGATGATTGATATTATTTTGAAATAGAAATATGTGTTTCTTGAGCATGTAATTTTGTCAATTGATTAATTTTAAACTAAAACGACATTTTTTACTTAAACAACAAGTTGATTTCTTACTCTAGTTTAGGCTAGACACTCTGATCATGAATTACCTGTGCTTGTGCCTCTAAGTCTTACGACCTCGGATTGGTAATTTAATTTTGGAAATTATAACACATGATTTCGCCAAAAGAACATTTTGTGGCACAAACTAGTGGGCATTGTAAAATAGGAAAAATTTAGAGGGTGCAACAAGAATTGGGATAGAGGCCCACTCTCACCATAGCCTAAGTCCCCTTCTCTTCTTGGATTTTCACCAACGAAAAAAGTCCAATTATTAATCACTTGTGATAGATATGAATATAACGAATGCTTGAAGTGAGGGAAGGTGGCACATAAAATGGAAATTTTCAATAAATGTGCAAACTTTTGGAGAACCTAGTAAGAATTTGCATGAAAAACCCCTTAGAAAGGATACTACACGAGACCTGTTGGCATTGGTGTTGTGATGAGTTGTTTCGTTGCCATTGATGTCAATGTAGTAGCTTGGTGTTAGAGGATACATTGGTGTTGGTTGGAATTGACATCAACCTGGTTCTATGTGATTATGAACATGCTAGTTAGATGGTACTTGGATTGCAGACCTTAGCTTGATGGTTGGAATTGTTAGTGCAAGTTGTTGGCTTATCCATTCTTGCTTTGGCAGGATGTGGATCTCCTACTCCTAGTTCACAGTATTGAGGACTATAAGGTCATGAGTTTGGTGCTAAATTTGTGTATGAATGGTTTTCAGCTTGTATGATCAGCTACAAGATCTATCATTGATGGCTGGAGATGTTTGAGTAGTTGTCGTGAAGTTTGATGGCTTGAGAGTTAGTGCAGGTGATGGATAAGTCAAACTAGTTTGACTTGTTATGACGATGGAGATTCTATAGTGGATTGATGGAGTTTTTCAGAGGCTATGGTGGTTTTGTGAGGTCTATATGATGTTTATCAAGCTTTGGAATAACTTTGGTCAAGTTATGTGCTGAGGAAGCATGTTTTTTATTTTCCTTTGGCCGAGTCGCATGCTTGTTGAGTCATGGGAGTGGTTTTAGGTCTATAGTCACATGGAGATAGGAATATGGGAGCGGATATGGAACTAGGAGGCTAAATTCACATGGATGATGTGGTGTGGGAGTGACTATGGCATTTTCGTGAGTTTACTCTACATTTCTTGCTCTCATCAGGTGTTTAATTGATTTTTTGACATGTCTTGTTTGGGACTCTTATGTAAAGGTTGGAAAAAGGTAATTTTTATTCTATTCGATGATGGTTACAAGGGAGTACTCATTAGTAAATGAAGTTAGTGGATTTATTGAGTCAAGAATCATTGAACCAAAGCACTTTTGGAATATGAACAAAGCTACAATACAAGATTGGAATTAATTGATTTAATCATTTTCAGAAACTACAAATATGTGAAAAAATGTTGCTCATTAGGTTGATTCCCTTTGAGTGAGAAATGTGTCATAGTGTTTTGGAGAGCCATTAGTGAGGAGTGTGTTATGGTTGATGCCTAATGTGAATGGAGGTATAGTTGTAGTAAAGATAGTAGTATGCAGGAAAAAAGAGTATGTTTATGTGACAAAGCCACAATGGTTTTCCTAATGCATTTGTGATTGCAGGGGCATAATTATTGTTTGAGTTAATATGATTGTGATAGATTGGTTGCAGTAGTGTCACATGTTTTTAATATGAATTTTATGTATTTCATTGTTGAGTTTTTGCATCTAGTTTGTTTGTACAAAATGTGTTGGGGTCCTGTGATTTGGCAGACTGGAATACCAAGTGACAAGGCAACATAAAAACCAGTCTTTAGAGCTCTAGGATCTAGCCTTCCTAGTCTCAGAGAGGGATCTCTCGATTTTCTTGCAAATATCTGACTTTTTTTCTTGAAAAAGGGTTGATTTTAGGCTAGTTATGAAGCATGAATTTGTTTGATTTTTTGGTTGGACATGATAATCAGAGAAACATAGGTAGAATGAGGAAATCTCTAAGTCACTGGGCAATGGAGTCAAATGGAAGTCATGATAAGTCAATGAATGGATCAGGGGTATCAAAGGGAAAATCTAACTTGGCCAGTGGATCTTTAAGGTCTTTTAGGTGAAATGAAATGGACATCAATGGTTTAGAATGAAAAGTAGAAATAAGGGCAATTAAGAATCCTTAATTATATGTACTTCTCAATAAAGGGACTAAAAACATTATTTGAACATGAAGAGGCATTCAATAGACATGGCTAACCATAAATTCTACAAACCACACTTCAGCAAATAATAATTTCAAGACAAACTTATCCAATGAAATATAGAAGGCGAGAAAATGATTTAACTTCTAGTGATTTCACCTTCAAGGATAAGAAAAAAATCAAGATTCACAAATAACTGCATTCATCGAAGAGGGAAATCCTAAACATCTTTGATTATAGCTATAAAGATCTTCAAAACAATTATTTCAGCAAGAACAAAGGGTATGATCGGAACAAAACCTCTTTGGAAGACTTTAAACAATGGTACTTTGAAGAGAGACTTCAGAAACAGTTTTAAAGTGGCAGCAAGTAAGAAGGGAAAACCATAAATCATTCTTGAGGCCAACTGTATTGAACCGTTTAAGAAATAAACAGGCTTAGGGGTTCTAGAGAGTAGTTAAGAATTATCTAAAATACCCTAGCAGAGGAAAACATTAAGGCAGTGAAGAGTAAATAGAACTAAGGTGCTTTCAAAAGACATTTCTTAGGCTAAAATTTTACTATACTGTAACAGAGAATGATGTAAACATAATGAAATAGGAAATAACAATAACAGATTTAGATTACTTCACCAACATCCAAGCTCAGGGATCCAATGATCTAGCATTTTCCATTAACAAACAGGTCAAGACATCCACAAGTTCCAAGACATCAATTTCTTCTCAACTTCAACAAGACTATGTATTACTTCAAAGAGTCATCAAATGCCATCCATACAATGAGTTCCAATGCAGTATTTATACTACAACTAAGGAGGTGGAACTGATCTAGGGTTTGAGAGTCATTAACTATAGAGTAAATGCATTCCTAACCTTGAAAACCATGCAAGGCATAAGGTAGGAATAGCTGCAGCTACTTCTCTATTTTTAATAACTTTGTCTTAACTCCTAAGGAAAGATAGGTGAAAAGTTTGACTTTCCAACCTATCTCTATCTTTTTACAATAACTACCTTGACAAATTAAAATATCTCCTGACTGTGTAATAACTGCCAATTTGTCTTTGCGGGTAGAAGGTAGGCCATAGGTGGAAATTAGATATTCTGAGTGAATAACTGCTTCTTGGTTGATGTATTCGAGGCTTCTTTAGCCTAAGCTTTCTTATATCATCATTAAACTGTGCTTAAAGGCTGATCTACTTTTGAACCTTCTTAATTATCTTCACTGACTTTATCACTTTGCTGACTATTTATCTTTAATCATTTTTCCTTAAACTGTGTCTTTATCCTTAATCTTTAATTAATCTTTAATCTTCACTATTCTTCTATGTGCAGGTGTCTCTGGCGCACTAGAGGATTTTATGTTGGATCAATGCTCATGAGGCAATGATTTTAAACTTGGAGATTAACCTCAGATCCCTTCTTCTTCACTTATGGGCCTTTTTGGATGATCATCCAAGTCCTATTACTGTAGAGTTGATTGTGGGATGGCCCTTTGGCTCAGGGCCGCCATTAAACTTGCAAAAAA